>BOSO01018543.1:0-69765 GCA_018403395.1 Gorsachius goisagi
TTGCATACCATCCCCTAGCCTGTCGCTGGCAAGCCCGAATATCTTTATAAGTGAAATTACACATTAAGTTGCTTGGGTTTATTGAAAAGTAAAAAGTCTTTCATTTGTTAGTTTTGTTTCCTCTTATCCTTTTAGATTGCTACTAAGGTTTAATATCTTAATGTATCACACCCCCAAGTCTTTCAAACAAATGCTAAAGAGGAAATGAAAACTTACATTCTTGACATTTGAGTGCCAAAGAAGCTGCTACAAATTACTCTTTAATGCATATCATATAAACATATCTATATTTTTGTCTTGCCAGTTGGTTTGCATTTTGATACATGAATGTATGGAAAGAGAATTTCTACGACTGTAGACCCTGTTTGTAATTAAGTGATGTGCAGGTACAATCTGCGTTAGCAAGCTGAGATAAGGACGAGAACCATTTATAAAATGTTCTTTATAAATAATTCTAATATATGAATTTCTGCAGATACAGCTAAATTCATAAGGGATATTTAAAAGTAAAAAAAAATTCATAACCTTTACCAAGGTCCCTATCTTAGCAGAAACCCTCCTGTGGTACAGTTATTAAATATAAGTTTTCTGCTGGTATAGTTCTTTCAAAATTGTCACCATTTTAAACTGTATTGGAAAGAGAACTTCCTGGTGGAGTTTTCTGGTATAACTTTATGGGAAAATAATTTAAGTGTAGAAAACCATAAATTCAGGAATGTGTGTCAGTTAACCAGACTGGGAAAGCTCCATTTGATGTTCTTTGAACCCCACAAGCTTACTTCAGCTGGGACACGTGGTTCCCTGGACACCAGCCTGACTCAGCGCCAGTAATTAATGCTACAGGTTTCCTAGCAGCTTGTCTCTGAAGCGTAGGCGTGTGTGAAGAGAACCTCAAAGATTGTTTTCTAGGGCAATGATTAATTGTTTGCTGTCAGTATAAATAGGAACCACTCTGTTCAACATCATGCCAGTAGACGCAATACTTTGACTCTGATTGTGCGAGTATGTTAGTTAAGACAGGATCTTACAATTATGACCATGAATTTTGCTAGCAATATGCATTTTCAAAGGCTTTGTCCACACCACTATTTTCCTTGGAAGCCTTGTAGCCCTACTTATGCTAATGGAATGGCAGCAGTAATTAATACCGTGTTTTCCTTGTTGCCTGGTAGGTGTTCTAATGTGCTGGCAGAAATGTTAAAAAATCGGAGAATTTAAAGATGGAGATGAAGTTGAGAAGTTAGCTGCTTAACAAGGTACTTGCCATTCTGGTATGACCACTCTGGTTCAGAAGCAAGGTTGAGACTCTGTTGTAGTTTTCATGGATAAATTCAGAACAATGCTTTTAAAAATTTAACTTCAGAGACTGTGTTAGTACCACAGAGAAAGCACTAATGAGAGAGTGGAAAAAACATACTTAAAATGCAATAGAGAGTAAATCTGGAACTGAGAATTAATTGGCAGTGGGCACATGAAGGGGCTGCTTTGTTCAATTGAGTTTGGGCATTTAGCTGCTGCTGGCATTGCCTCAATTTCTATTTGTTTCATATTTTCTCTTAGTTATTTCAGCTGTTGACATGTTGTTCTGCAAACCACCCTTTCTCTTTTGTTTACATTTTAACACTGTGCAGAAGTCTAATTTAAATGGTCGGAACTTTTTTTACTTTTATAAAAGGTGTCTTTGGCTTAGAATTGGTGATAATTGAGAACAGGCTCATGCAATGATTATCCTAATGAAAACACTGATTTCAAGTGAGTGTACCTGACTCTCTACTGTATTTCTTTTCATGGTCACAGCCATGCAAATAAAAGTGAATCACAGGCAATGTTTTTGTTAATATGCTTGTTAAGTTGTCAGAATTGCTTATGTCACTGTTTTAAACAGTAATGCCATGGGTTTTGGAAAAGGGAGGTGGTCCTAGCTGGTGGATCTCGGATGTGTGCTTTGTGTCGCCTGTAAGGGCCTGCTTAGGAAAATTAAAATGGCTTATTTAATGCTAAATAGCCCTTTTGAACCCCTTAATTCTAGTCACGGCGTAGATTAGTGAAATGTCTGGGGTGGCTGCTTCAGTCCTAGCCCATTTTCTTTCCCTGTCCTGTTTTGAGAGCCCATCTTAAGAAAACTGACCCTGTTGTTGAGAGGAGAATGTGTCTCATGCGGTGGTTTTTTTTTCTGTTTGGGTTTTTTTGTGTGATCTTCCAGTAACCTTTCTCACAACTTTGGATATTTTTCAAGTGTTGTATTTCTGAAAGAACTGTGGAGCATTTGGGTCCTGTTTATCTAAAATTAAAAATAGATGTGGAGAGCTATTGTCCAGTCAGAAACCGTGGCTAAAAGGCATGATTCAGTCCTGGCTTCTTACCACGATTAAAGGGCAGGGAGGGAGCAGCAGACAACAGCTTTGCTGGATGGATTGTACGTGAAAGAATATGACTGTGGAGATGAAGACGCCGAGGGAAGGTAACAAGTACCTCATGCAAGGAGGCCAGTACAGACAAATTTTTGCCTGCTGTATTTTTCCCTCAAGATTTGATAACTTGCAGATTCATCAAAATCCACTGTGGTTCCACTAGTGTGATCTTTGGATGGCCTTGGTATTCTGATTTCCGAGAGAAAGAATCTGTATTCCATAGGCAACTGTAAAATCCTTTATGTGAACAGAAAAGAAACTTGCAGGTTTGCTTTCACCTGCGCTCAGCCCTTTGAATCTTTGGATAAAAGGACATTTAGGAGTTTGCACTTCAAAGTTAGATCATGAAGGTGGGGAAAAAATAGAGGGTTTGTGCCTTAAATGAAAAAAAATCATTCATTCTGTCATATTAAAGGGAAATTGCTATTTGTTAAGGTCACTTAGTGAAATTAGCTTCAATTAAGCATCCTTACTAAATGCAGTGGTGACGGCTCGTTGTTAGAACCACTCATCTTGTGGTAATGCCTGACCTGCAGTGTTTGTTATGATTATTAATCTTTCTAAAAAAAAAAAAAACCAACCAAAACAATTACACAGATAATAACCTGTTTAAAAGAGCCTCACCACCATACATCATTATTTGTTTTGTGCTCGCGGAAGTGTAACTGTGCTACAGGGCATTTGTTCAACAGCTCTGGCGCTGAATGATTGTGCGAAGGGAAGTGAAGTCTTTCCTCTGTGGCAGTCAAACAGCGGCAGATGCTCAGGGCTGCATGCTCTGCTCCTTTGCCAGGGAACCGAGAGTTTGGTGCTAAAAGCAAGGGGCATGGAAAGAATTGCAAGCTGCCAGAGTGCCTCTGCCCTCTTCAGGCAGCGTGACTGAGGGAGGAGAACAGTGAGTGCTCAGCCTTATCCCTTGCTGAAATGTCCCCAAATGCTAAAATTTGCAGACTAAATTTCTAAACTACCTTTCTTCCCATTATACGTATCCCTATAAAATATCTGTATAGGATATAAATGACCACTGTCATGTATTCCTATGCTCAGCTTGACACAGGGTAAAACAAACTCAGCTGGCACTTCCATTTAGGTGTTCTCTGTGGGTGTAGGTGACCCAGCCTTGCAGCACGATGACAGCAGCTGCTCTTCCTCCCTGCAGGGCTGGGATTCCTCCTCTGCCTTCGGAGGCAGCAGGCTCACGGTGTGGGGCTAATGCTCTCCCTTAGCGTGTTAGGGCACGCAGCAGGTAGACGTTAGGCAGTGCTAAACTCACCAGTACAATGAGCGCTTGTGCTGTAATTGGAAGTTTTGGAGAAAATGCAGCATGAGTGAGTCGGAAAAATGAGCGCGCCAGCGTTTGCATTCATATGCCATCCTTACCTCACTGCAGAGTGAAATAGAGCAGCAATCACAGGCAGATCTCGATGTTATGAATAATTATAAAAATTATACTTCTTAAGAGCTTAATTCTGCAAATTCTCAGATGTGTCGGTAAGACAGGAAGTGCTGCCCTTTCGCAGGCAGTGGCAGAGGACGGTGCTCAGCACCCCTGTGGGTATTCATCAGGGTCAGCCTGGAACAGCGCTTGCCTATGCTTCATGCTTTCATGCTAGCACTGCTGTGATTTGATATACACATAAAAAATGACTGTAGGGGAAGGATAGGTCATTATGCACACTGGGTTTCATTTCATGCAGAAAGCAATTGGATTTAAAAGTTTGCTAGCTGGTAAAAATATTTATGATGTTCTGCAGCAAACTATTAAATAAACTACCAGTCCCAGGGACTGGGAGGGGAGGATGACTTGAAATGCTGCAACACTGGAAGCTCCATGTTCAAGGCATGCTTCTTGGGTAAGACGCCCTCATACTGAGGGAGATCCAGGCGTCTCGTGTAATGCTGTTAGGACAGCGCCTGGCAGGCTGCGGTGGAGAAGGGCCAGTGACCATGGATAGCCCTGAGATGCTCACAGGGACTTTTCCCCCCTGTGGGCTGGCTATGGGCACGTTTGCATGTGGCCATTTCCTTAGCTCCACAGCCTGCCTGGCTACCTTGCTCTAACCCCCTGCTCTCCTCTGGAGCCGCGTTTGAGCTCAGTTCCTTGCTGTTGGTCCTTGTTTGAGCTACAGACTAGGCACATGTCTTGATCCTGACTGGGTTCTCGCTGATGTGACAGCCTCAGCCCTGCCTTGTCTAGTGATGGCTGGCTGTGGCTAACATCCTGGGACCCAGTTTGGGTCCTGTGGGCCTGTGCCCTTGCTGGTGGTGGCACCCTCTTGGCTTGCCTCCCAGAGCTGTCGCTTCTACCGTTCCTGGGTGTTGAGCAGCTCAACCTGCCTGGATAACCGTGTGTGCTTGGGGAACCCAGTGGGTCTGCTGTGGATGGAGCTCTGGGTTGGTGGATGTGTTCCTGGGGCTGTCACAAGCCTGCAAACAGACCTTAGTTTTTACCCACTGAGAGCATTTTTTTCCCCCCCCCATCAGGCAAGTGAAATACTGCTTGGCATTCGTGGCTGGGCTGGGGAAAGGGTTCCCAGGGCGTAAGCTGATTCTGCTTAGGCAGCTTTACACACCCCAGTCCAAACTCAGGGGAGAAGGGTCTCATCCTGCTTTCCAGCACCAGCTCACCCCCATCATGGGTCTGGGTTCACTGCAGGATCAAAGCAAAAGATTTCCATCTGTGAGGGAGCCAAAGGCTGTAGCTACGTGTGGCCAGGCAAGGTTTGTAATAAGCCGGGTGAGATGCAGAGGTGAGTGTAGAAGGAAAACAAGGGGATTATTTTTCATAGTTAGGCAACTGGGAGTTATGAAATAATGATGCGCTAATAGCGATAATGAGGGGTCAGCAAAGCTCAGGTTCTGATTGTCCATGAGGATGAACCTGCGAGCCAGGCTTGTGTGGAGCACAGAAAGAGCTCTCTGCATCTGTCTTCCTTGGCTTTTCACCTTGCAGCATGCTGTGGTGTGGTTTGGTTTTACTCTGTGTGTGTACACGTGTCTCTTGATTTTGAGAGGAATGAAAGGTTGTGTTACACCATTAAAAATTAAACTTTTCAGATGGCGATGAAGTCTTAAGGTGGCGGGGCTTAGGTTGCAGAGAAAAGGAGCGGGGATAGCCTGGTAATAAGTACTAAGCAGTGGAACGTGCAGTTTGGTGGTCAATGTTTTCATGAGAGGCTATATTGAGTGAGAATGATAATGTTCCTGGGTCACTGGCTGAAACTCTCAAATGAACTTGTTTTGTCTCTGGTGGAATTAAAGGCTTAGGATATCGATAATACTTAAATGCAGAGACTGCTCAATATTTTCTACTGCAAAGTACCGCTGTGAAATACTTGTTTTTCATCTGCTAATGAATTCCTCCCCCCAAAAAACTTCATGCAGGAGATAAATATTGCAAACCAGGAGAATTTTGAAACGGAAAGCGGTATGCCCAAGGCGACAGGCATCCTCAGCGCTGGAGCTGGGATCAGCAGTTGGTTGCTCCCAGCTAATTCAGTTTGCAAATCCCCAGGGAGACTGCTGTCCTGGGAGCTGGTTGGAGCTGTAAACAGCTCTTCCCCCCCCGCCCCGGGGTGTAAAAACACTGTCTAAACACCCAACACAAGCCCTCCTGTCGGAGGGCTGGGAGGTGGGAAGGGTTACATCTTTGTGGGATGATAGAGAGGCAGGTTGCCGGTGCTTGAGGGGCTTGCTGGTTTGTGAAGCTGTTGAAGGACCTGCAGCGGCAGAGCCTGGGGGAGGCACCAGCTCATCCCTGGCTGGCTCCCATCCTAGTTTTGCTGGGCCGACTGCTGCTGAAAAGGGTTTGGGCCTGAGTGGAGGAAGCTGTGTGGTTCGGGGGAGCAGAGAGAAATGCGCTGTCTGCTCTGCATTTGGCAGTGCTGTGGGAAAACCTCTGTGGAGAAACACCTTGAAATGGGCTTCTGTGTCCTGGTGCTGTGAGACAGACCTTTGGCTCCTGCTGCCCTGAGACGGGCTCGCTCAGCGCCGGGTCTGTGTGCAAGCGGTGCGTTGCCCCCTGATGTACCTGCAGAAGGCTCAGTGCGTGCTGAGCATGAAGCAGACAGGCAGGAGCCTGAGGGAAGCAGCCCAGGGCTCTCCAACCCAGACCCAAAGAACCCAGACTCTCCAAATCCAGGGTCTGGCTCTCCTTGGCATAGCTGCAGAGAGTGCACTCTGCTCTCATGGCTCCTGGCTGCTCCGGTCCTTGGGCCCGCTCTGTGCGGAGCCTCCCCGAGGTGCCCTCTCGGATCTCTTGCTCCCACTGCCAGCAGCTGGCTTTCAATTAAATCCAGCTCAGGTCAGCTCTTGACAAGCAGCCTCCCTTGTAACTCAAGGAGGTTACCAGCCAGCAGATTCTCGAAATGCATCTTAAAAAGAGAAAGGCTTGGGCTGGGAGCCAAGATAATTTTATTTCTTTTTTTTTTTTTTCTTTATCCTTCCTTCCTTCTCTGTAGCAACTTCTTCTGCAGAGCTGTGGCTCAGATGGGAGCTTGTGGGCACAGAGAGATGGTAAGGTGTGCGTAATGCTAATTGGCCGTTGTAGCTGCAGCACTTCCAGCATGTAAAACCCTGATAGACCCAGTTGTCATAATTAATGACCACAGAAATAGCAGAAGGTCTCTTAGATGTGCTGGGAGATTTAAGCCAATTTCTAAGTACTAGAAACCAGGAACAGGGTTGAGTGAGGGCAGGTTGTCCTGTGTGTTTGCAAAGGGCTGCTTGCATCTTCCTGAAGCAGCCGGAGCGTGATGCTCTGTGGTTCGGGATGTGGGATACAACTGCTCTCAAATATGAGCTCTTCTGATGGTGTTTCTGCATTCACCTCTGTCAATAATTATAATTCCCCTCCGTTAATAAGAAGCTGCTTGGTGCTGTACAGCAGAGATGGAAGATGTGTGTTTTACTTTATAATTGAGGCCTCTGTAGTACATTTTGTATGGAGCAAAAGGAATGAAGTGATGTTTGCTCTGAGGCGCTGAGCATCAGCAGCCCTGTTCCCCTGTGGTCACAGGGCATAAACCAGGAATCGCGGATGGGATGGGAGAGGAGCCGGGCTTTCTGTAAACTGGCAATTTAAGTTGCATCAGCACCCAGGTGTATAGGTAACTCCTTGTTCCAGCTAAGAGTCAGCAGGAGCTGCTGTCCCTGCTTGAATGTCTGTGGAGGCTGCAGGTCCTCTGTTCGGGTCAGCTCAGCTGGGAAACCCAAGGAGGGACTGGGAGAGGTGTGGGGCTGCCTTCTCTACTGGGAAGAACTGGATTTGGGAGCAAATCCTCCTAGATGTGGAGGGGAGAGGCAGGAGGGCAAGAGGGACGCAGGAAGGGATGGGGAGATGTGGTATTGGTGGGAAATTCATGGCCAGCTGGTAAGGGACTGGTGGACAGGGTGCTGATCTGGACGTGTGTTTGAGGATGAGGTTGATCCTGGAAACTTCCCCTGCTCTTTGTGGGGCGGCAGCCTCATCCTAATGGTTCAGGAAGGTGATTAAGAGCCTCTGAGTATCGTTCTCCGAGGATATTTTGTGGAATGGGAGGCACTCTGTGATATTTTTGCATTGAATGTGATTCATCAGAAGCCTGGCTGGGGCCGGGGGTTCATGTGTGCCCTCGATAGCACCTTCACCCTCTCAGTGTGATGCCACAGGCGGCCACGCTTGGAGCAGTGAAGCTGCAGGGTCTGTGTGGGGCCTTGGGTGCAGGAGGCGAGGTTGCACTTATCCACCCTGCTTTGGGGTGGGGACGTGTCACAGCTGCGTGGTGGGAATCGGTCCTGTCCCAGTGGCTGCTGGCTGACCGTGGGGCACAGTGCCTCCGCAGAGCAGGAGCTCTGACCTCCTTTGCAAAGCACCTGCAGATGAGTGGGTGAATATAAGCAGGTGCAGAGAGCCCGAGGGGAGCAGAGGAAGCCTTTTCGAGCTGGCTACAGCTGGCAATAAAGTTCTGAACGTGGCAGCATCTCTCTTCCCCAAGGCATCGATATTCCACCCACCAAGCTGGACCTGTAGCTGGGGCAGCCCAGGGCCAGAGTTAGCTGAGCACACAGCACTCGTGCCGTCCCCTGCTCGGGCTGGCTTGTAGCAGCACTCGCTGGCGGAGTTTATTGCTCTGTTGGGCACGTACAGCTGCTGACCTGCATTTGGCTTCCCCCTTATCTAGTGGAGAGACAATTCCAGCCTCTGTAATTAATGAGCCTCTCCTGCCAGGGTCCTGGGTGAAGCATCAACATAGGAAATTGGCCAGGCTAAGTGGTGTCTATGCTTGGATCCCGGCTGTAAAGGCAGACCTTAGCCAGCTGAGATGAATTATGGCTTGGTTGCTGAATTCATATTTCATCCTCAGGTCTGAAGGCAGACACGGGAATGGCTCCTGTGCAATCTGAGCTGTACACTTACCTCGCTCCTCCTCTGCCCGGGGCCTCATCTGTTGCAAATATCCCACGTGCAACATGGATAAGAAACAAAAAAATAAGGCTTGTTGGTCTGTGTCCCGGGGGGTTACCTGTGCTTTGGTTTTCAGTGGCATTTGGGGAGCAGGCAGTCCTACACTACTCCCCAGGGAGATAAGGTTACAAGATCAGGGATTAATTCTCAGAGAGCAAGTGGGCTGCTGAAAGAACACAGCCGCTCTGATCTGACCTGGGGTTTGGTTAATCTCCGACAGCCCACCCTGGATGTTGGTTTTGAGATGCTGTCAGGCTCCCAAACACAGTCACAGTGTGCACCATGGCCATCGTTTCGGAAAAAGCCAATTTCTTTAGCTTGCAGTGAAGCATAAGATGAAACATGCAGCAGGCTGCTTATTGTTTAAGGAAGACTCCTGTTCCTGTACCCCCATGCTCACTTATTGCATCCTTTCCTGTGAACGTGGGTTCTGGCCGCATCCTCACCGCTGCTGTTGGGGTCAGCTGTGAAACCCTTCTCTCAGGCCGGCTGCCGCTGTGCAGCGCAGATATATCGCGTGAGCACCAGGGAGATGAATAACAACTGTCAAGTTGAATCGCCAGTTCTGCGGAGCAGTGTCCAAACAACCTGGGCCTAGGCTTTCCGAGTGCTCTTGCAATACAAGTAATTATATTAATGCCAAATGGCACGTCCTGTTGTGCAGAGCTGTGCTGTGGATCAGTGGGTGGTTTTGTCGGGGAGAATGGATGTGCCTGGAAGGGGAGTTCCACACTCTTGCTAGCTAAGGGTTTGTAGATCAGCAGCAAGGTCCGAAAGCACACAGAAAGTGCAGCTGATGAGAATTGCTGGCAAAGGAAAATCGGAATCCATCCAGGTGGGGTCTCTGCTTTATTTTCATCCATCGTGTTTGCTTTGGAAGGGAGCTAGGGTAAATGGTGCTGGCCGGGATGGGACACGCCGGGTAGCAGCAGGCAGCTCGGGACACAGCTCGTAGGCAGAGCAGACGCATGGCCGGTGCTACCTTCCCCTCCTGCTGCTGCTCCAGGAGGTGCTCCAGCAGGTCCTGAGGCTGGGGGTGGGAGGAGGCTGGGCTTGACCTGCTCTTTTCTCCCCAAAGCCAAATACTCTCTGAAATGCTGTGCACAGTCCAGCCCAAGGTCAGACTCCAGTCTGGCTGGCAGCACAGGTCGTGTGTGGCCGTGCCGCTCTGCTGGAGTGCAGCACCAAGTGCCAGCAGGGCAGCCCCATTCCCCAGCAGCAGAAAGCAGCAGTGAGGACTTGTGCCTGCAGAGAAAACAAGCATAAACTCCCATGGTGGACTCGGGGCAGTGAATGTGTGGGTTACCTTCCCACTTTCCCCTCTCTCCTTTACTTTCCCCGCTTCTCATCTGCCTCCTCCATCACTTTGTCTCTTTTTTTTCCCTTGCTCCTTCCTTCCCCTGTACCTGCTGCTTGGTAGGTAGCTGTGGTTACAGGTATCTCAAAGGTTTGGCAGTGTCACCTCGTGCCATGTCCATGTGTGGTACAGATGAGGCAGTCTAGTGAGCTGAGATCCAAATTTCTGATCCTGGCTCCTTCGCTGGCCTCAGAAAGGTGCTGGTCTTGGAGCAGGTCTTGGCTTCCTCACCTGCAGGATGGGACTGCTGCTAAAACAGCCCGCTTCGGGGGTTGCATGAGGTGTGCTTGGTGGATCACATTCAAGGAAAAACACTTGAAAATGAATTGTTCATGCTTGCTGGCCAGCAACACACAGCTTCAGTAGGTAGCCCTTCCCAGGGCTGGGGGCGATCCCTGCAGGAACAGCCCTGCTTCGGGGCTGTGGTCAGACACACCGGGGGCAGGCAGGGCTTCCAGATATGCTGCCTGCAGGCAGCCCAAATAAGCCACCCTGAACCCAGGAGGGGACTGGAGGTCTGCTACTTCCCTGCAGCTTGAGGGGCAGCCGGGAGCAGGCGATGCTGCTGGAAGTGCTCGGTTATTTTTGGAGGCTGCGTAAGGTAAGTGGGGAGCATCTGCCTTCTCTGCAGCAGCTGAGCTGAGAGGCTGGCCTGCCAGTTGGACTCAGCTCCCAAAAACCCGTGGGTATTAAAACTCAATCAATACTTCACCTTACCAGGACACCTTTGGAGGTGCTGCCTGTTTCCCCAGCCCCAGGAAGATCTGGGCTCACTCATCCCACTGCAAGAGCTGCCGAGAGGAGATTGGCCCTGGGGAAAGGCTGTGACCGTGCTGGGGACATGGGGCCACAGCTGCCTCTACCTACAGTTTCTTCTGCTCTGGGTGCCTAACTTTGAAGGTGCTTTCATTTGCTGTTGTTGGCAAATACGGGCGTTTTGGAGGCTGTTGAATGGCTGGGCAAGGACTACAGCAGCTTCCCATCACATCAATAAGCCAGCCCACTGCGAGGGAAGGAGCAGATCTGCTTGAGTCCCCAGAGGAGGAAAGATGCTGAATGCGTTCAGATGGGGGGGGGGGGGGGGCGGGCGGGTTTAAGCCTGTGCATCTGTGAGAGGGAAAGTGCATTTTGCAGAAGTAGCTTTTCCTGGCATTGCAGTTCATCTTGTTAATAAATCTCTTGTAACACCTCCCCGCAGAGCCCCTCAAGAACTTGGCTAACCAGGAAAAAGTCGAGATTGGAGATAAGCCTCCTAATCCATTATCAGCAAACGCAATCAGACTCTCCATCTGCTACCAAAGGCCCCCGCAACCTGACAACTGGGAGCCAGCCATCCCCTGCCTGCCTGCGCAGATGCTTGGTCACCTCCGCGCCTTTGCTTGCCTCCCTCTAGGTTCAGCCTAGTGTCATCTTAAATTAGCGGGCTTGTGTTCAAAGGCTGTGCCTCCTCTCGGAAGGAGCCAGGTACAGCTGATGGGCTGAAGCACACGTACGCACCTTGGCTGAAAAACAAGCTCCAGGTGCTTTATAGAGCCGTGTTCAATTTGATGCTGCGTGCTCTTGTACAGAAATAAGAGCCCTCTCTTGGCCAGGATTGCTTCTGAGAGAGTCTGCAGAAGAAGGAGACACAGAAACTCTTATAATGGCTATTTATTAATGGCATGGGTGGGAGTGCTTGGTTTCTGTTCCCCCTCCCTCCCTGTTTGGGCTCAGACCCATTTGGGGGAGCATCGGCAGCCTGGCAGGGTCTGGGTGGCCCTAGGGTGTGCGGTTGCAGCATGTCGGGTCTTGGCTGATGCTCACCAACAGGATGGTCCTGCCTTGGAAGAATTGTGGTCTAAGCTGAGGACACAGAGATGTTATGTGACTTCTCAGTGGCATCTGAGCATGGAGCTGAGCTTTGCAGACAGGGCTGTGGTGGGCAGCGTGCTTTTCCTATAAGATCATCTCTCCTGCCCTCCTCTTCTTCCTCAGGTTGGTCATTGCAGAATCCCAGTGTGATGGTCTGACCTTGGCTGGATGCCAGGTGCCACCAAGCCACTCTGTCTCTCCCTTCTTCAGCAGGACAGGTGGGGAGAAAATGAGATGGAAAAGAAAAAAACCTTGTGGGTCAAGATAAAGGCAGTTTAATAACAAGCAGAAGCAAAGCCTGTGCACTGTAGCAAAAGGAAAACAAGATTTTATTCTCTGCTTCCTATTAGCAAGTGATGTCCACCCATTCCCAGGAAGCAGGGCTTCTGTGTGCAGAGCTGTTGCTCTGGAAGACAAAATGTCATAAAATATAAATACCCTCCCTCCTTTCCCTTAGCTTTTATATCTGAGTCGATGTAATATGGTATGGAATATCCCTTTGGTCGATTTGGGTCAGGTGTCTTGGCTATGTCCCCTCCGAAGGTCTTGTCCCCTCCCAGCCCACTGGTGGTGGTGGGGAATGTTGGAGAGACAGCCTTGATGCTGTGTGAGTGCTGCTTAGCAGTGGCCAAGACATTGGTGTGTGATCAGCACCCTTCTACATGCTGATAGGAAGCACAGCACCATGGGGGCTGCTATGGGGAAAAATAACTCCATCTCGGCTTGTCCCAATATACCCAGAGTGCCTCAGGTTGGAAGGTACCACTGGAGGTCATCTGGTCCCACCCCCTGCTCGAGCAGGGCCCCCCCAGCAGGTTGCCTGGGAGTATGTCCAGTTGGGTTTTGGATATCTCTGAGAATGGAGGCTCCACCACCTCTCCCATCCTTAGGTGACCAGCATAGTCTATGGCCGACTCCACCAACGACCCCCGGTGGAGGGCTGACCCACCCTGTGTGCCTGGGCTGTGGGGGCTTTGCCTCCCTCGGTGGTCCTCATTTGCCGCTGGTGGTGATGGAGCAGTAGTGGGACAGTTGTCTGGAGATCCGTCATCAGTGCACCAGGCCTACAGCCGTGCACGCGTCGGTGGTTCCAACTACCGCACGCTTTTCCCACCAGCCACGGATTAAGGTTTGGGGACCCGCTGATGGCTCCTACTTCTTTCTTTATTCCTATTTCCTTTGAAGTATTCATTATTTGGAATAAAAATCTGTCCCAGGTAATTTCAGGATTCAACTTGCTGCACAAAATGAGCAAAAGAGCAAAAATAACAGTGGGTAAAGAATGGTTTAATTTAGTAACTGATTTTCTATAAAGTAATTATTTCTTTAAAAACCTGGGATTTGCTCAAAGTATCACAATTACTTTTTTCATTATGGTTACAGAATGAAGCGCTCGCTTAATTAGTAAACATTTGGTATGCCTTTAAATAGGTTTTTAATTACATTAAAAGGACACCGTCAAGGTGTCTTTCATCATTTTTAATAGACCTGGATTTTTTTTTTCCCCTCGCAGTCAGATGCAACTCTTTGGGTTTGATTGGCTGCTCCAGACAAAAACCGGAGAACCGTTTCCCTAAAAAAAAATTTAAAAAAAAAAAAAAATTGCTCACTTTTAGGTTTGGAGCTGAGATTTGGTCTCCCTGCCTCCTCTCTTTCTCGACTCGTTGGTAGCAGGGCTCGTAGCCCACTTCCCATCGTGCTGCCGGCTGGACTGGGGGAGGCGGGGGTGTCCCTGTCCCTAAGCGCTGCCACCCACGGCTCATCACCCCTTTGGGCTTGGTGGCAGCTCTCCTGCCCCAGCCAGCCCCGAGGGCTGCCCCGTGCTGAACCCACAGCTTTTTGCCTCCTAAATCCCCCCGTGCTGTTCATTACCCCTCCCTGCTGAAGCAGATGCCTGTACTACAGCCTCAATGCCTCGCTGCTGCTCCGAGGCGCAGCTCTCCTAATAAATCACTACGGCTCTAACTGAGCTTGATGGGAGCTCCCGGAGGAAATTCAGCCCTGGGTGAGTCCCCAGGCTCCCGCTTGCCTTCGATATGCAGCGTGCTGCCTCCCCGGGCTGCGAGATGGTGTTGGCAGGGGCCAAACCTGATTAACCCTGGCTGGTGCGGGGGGAGGCTGGGCATGCCCGTGTTGTCGGCAAATGATAAATGAGGCTCTGAGCAGCGGAGCCAAGCGTGGCAGAGGCCGGTTGTCTGCATCCCCCTGCCCCGCCTCGCCGGAGCTGAGGTTTCTGGCCCCTTTTCGGGGAAGGCTCTCTAATTGAAATAGATGGAAGTTGCTGCAGGCAGAGGCAGCCTGGCTCGAGCGAAGGCTTCCTGGGGTGCCCCTGAAGGGGAAGAAATAACAGCAGAAACTGGAGCATGGTGGTGGGGAGGCAGTGCTGGCCGGTGGCACATCCCTGGGATGTGACACAGGGTGGCATGGGGCTGGCTGGGGACACACGCCTGTCCTTTCTGCCTGCCTCTGAGCCACGTCTGCTGTGCTCCTTGTGCCTTTCACAGGCTGAACAACCAGACCGAGATGCCTCTTGTTTAATTTCTGCTTGCGTTTCAGTCATCGCTGCTTTCCTTTGAGGAGCAGGAGCCGCAGGGAATTAAAATATCCTGCATCTTTCCTTAAATATGTCATTGACTTCTTGCTCTGCTGGGTGCTGGTAGGCTTCCCTGCAGCCACATCTTCCGTCAGCACAGTCCGAGCACCTCCTCTTGCGTTCCTCAAATTTTCCACTTACTCCCATCTTTTCTCCTCCACCCCATCCGCCACCTACCCCTTCCTCCTCCTGCTCTAGCTGGCTCCCCACAAAGTCCTTTGCTTCCCCTGCAGCCACCATTGCTGCCCATGGGGTCTTGAGACAAGGCGCTGAGTAGTCCTGACCCCAAAGCAGATGGAGATGTGCGAGCAATGGGGAGATGCGGGGATGGCTCGTGCCCTTCCACAGCCTCGGGGAGCCCTGGGCAGGGAGGGTCCTGCTCACCGCGCCTCCAGCCGGGCAGCAGAGGAGCCATGGCCTTACATCCATCCCCCTCGCTGGAAGGAATTGATGCACAGCCGCCTTTCTTTCCTAAAGGGAAGCGATGCCCCTTCCTGCCTCAGCACCGGCTCCAGTTTCCAGGGAGACAGCTTCTGGGAAAGCAGTGGAAGCACTGGACCTGGCAGGATTGCACAGCTCAACGTGTCAGGTAGCAGTGCCCTGGGGTCCCCCACCCCAGCCTGTACCCACCCATCGGGGGACCAAGGGGCCCGCTCCCCCGGGAGCAGCTCCTGTCTGTCTGTCCTGCTCAGCATCACTGTGTGACACCTTCCTGGGCAGAGGGGACGGTGCTGGGGGAACTGCCCCTTTCCCGGGTCCCTCCTTGGGGCCACAGAGCCTCTTTGCTTCGCAGGACCGTGGCTGGAGAGGGCTGCGAGGCGGCCGGTGCAGGAGCGGGGGCGCGGTGGGAGCAGTGCTGCTGTGCTGTGCCCATGACTGTCAGTGTCTCCTGTCCCCTCTGCCCTGTCCCCTGGAGGTGCTGGGGGGGGGTTGATGCTAGGATGGAGGGGTAAAACCCACCCAGTGCCCCAGGAATGCGGCTGCCCCGGTGCCTTGGGGAGCTGAGGTCCCCAAGGTGTAACCTGCACATCAGGTCCCCGCACCTGCCACGGATGGAGATTTCTGGAAGGAAGCGAATAGTCGTGAATAACCATGATCACAGCTTTGCAAGCCTTCCATAAAATATGAATGTATGATAACATCTGCATAAATTATTCAAGATAATCAGCACGGGGGATATTTCCTCAGCAATTTCACGTGGGCTCCTGGAGCTTGATTGTCCCACCCGCTGGGTGTGCTTCAGAAAGGCAAGGTCCTGGGCATCCCAGGTCTCCCAGCTCCTCCCGTCACTCTTCTTAGATTGCAAACTGTTCTCCCTCCTGCCTCGCCACGCTTTCCCCCAGCTCCCAGCACTATTAACACCTCTAATTAGAGCTGCTTATTGATGTACTGCTGTTTGTCTAAGTGCAGCTGATCAAGGCAGAGAAACCACCCAGCCCGAGTGAATCTCACCCCCCTGCCCTGCAGCGCGGCAGCCTGCATGCCCAGCACCGTGCTTCTCAGCCCCAGGTCTGGTGGAGCAAGGAGAAAAGCCTGATAGGAAAGAGGGAGCCGAACAAGGTGTGCTGCCAGCCAGCCATGGCCATGCCCCGTCTCTGTGCAAGCAGCTCCCGGTGATGTTGGCATTTTCCTCTCTGGCAGTCGTTACATGAGCAGGCAGCATCCCATGGGAGAAAGGTGTCCCTGGAGTGCGTGCCTGCGTTCAGCGTTGCCCCATCAGGGCTTCCTTGTGTCAGGAAAAAAAACCCATTTGTACAGTGGGTGCTCCAAGGAGGAGGTGTTTTCTTCTGGGCACTTACAGGAACACCCTCCCAGCAGGGAGAAAGCAGAGCCAGCACCCAGAAAGCGGACCCAGGGAGAAAGCAGAGCCAGCACCCTAAAAGCAGACCCAGCACCCATGGATGGATGGATGGATGGGTGCTCACTGCAGGAGAGCCGAGAGCACAGGGGGCTTGTGGGCATGAGCGTGGTGGCAGGACTCAAACCCCCAAAAGCAGCTGAGTGTGGGGGTCCTCCCCTACAGCTGGGATGCTGGGGGAGACACGGTCCTGTGCTCTCCTCCCAGCGCAGGTACCTGGGAGTGCCTGCGTGTTTCATTCCGTAATGCCACCCCCAGGAGAGAGCAATTCCTGGTGCTGAGGCAGTGCTCTGAGGATGCTGGTTACTGGCATAACTGGTGCAGCGAGAGAGAACGGAAGGATTAATGTAGCACCATGAGAACATGCGTTTGGACTCTGTCTCCTGCCAGCAGCCATGCAAGAGTCTGTGCAATGACCTGGCTGTGCTGGGGCAGCTTTCCTGATCTCCGCATCTTGCTTTGAAGCTGGGAGCTCCTCCTGGACCACGTGCACTGAAGGTGGCACTTGGCCGCAGGGCCAAGCAATCAGGTGCTGCAGGAGCCAGGATGCTGGCTGTCCCTAAAGCACGGCAACCCTCCAGCAGCTCTAACCATCGGATGCCCTGGGGACAAGGCAGAGAGGGCGATGCACTCCAGAGGGAGCCTTTCCCTTCCCCCTTGTGTCAGGTTTTATTAATTCCTCGCGCGGTGAAGTCTCTATTAATAATGGCTCTAGGATCTGGCTGGTAAGCTGGGTAATGAGATTCTCTACCTGCTGTTCCTGTGCTGCTGTGATTGTGTTTGGAGGACAAAATTCTATGTGGATTAATTAAAATGAAAAACAAAAGTAAAAAAAGGAGTTTGTTTGAATTATTTACTAGTTTCCAGGAGACAAAGCAGTAATTGCAAGTGTCTTATTGCAGGTGTTTGGAGGGGAGATGCTCCGTCCTTCAAGCAAAGAGCAAAGTCTGGTTATTTACTGGTGTTGGAGGAGATTTATCAATCCTCATGAATGCCAAGCACAGCTCCAATTGCTCCTCAATTTGTTGATTCTGATTTTCTCCTCTTGGTTTTGGAAATTCAGAAGAAACGGGCTCCGAGACAGCTTTGATGTGGGTAAATGTGGGAACACACGCTCTGCCAGCAGCGTGCTCTGCCCTCCTGTGTAAGTAAATGTAAGGGAAAAAACCCAAGCCACCATGCCCTGAGGAACTGGCTGTTCTTGGTCGGGGCTTTCCATCCCTGCCAGGGCCGCTCTGGGTCACACAGATGCCACCGTGTGTCCCTCGTGGTGTCCCTTTCTGGACCTGGCCCAGCATGCCAGAGGCCTGAGCCCGAAGCATGGGGAATCCCCCTGGGATTGGGACGAGTGCCCTTCAGGGCTGGCTGAGGTCTCATCCCTAACATCTGTGTCCCAAAACCACAGCTGGATCTGACCCCGGGGAAAAGCCACCGTGTGCCCTGTCCCAGCTGTCCCACCGCGTCGGGGTCCTGTGGCCAGGGTGGCTTTGGCATCACGCGCTGGCTGGGCTCTGCCGGGGTGGGGATTGAGGGCTGGTATAAAATCAGGTGTCGAGAGCCTTCTTCCTTCACAGACCCTCTTAGCTGATGGGTCAGCAGCATTTCAGGGAATTGCTGCGTCTTTTACTGCTGTTTTACTCAACTGCTTCTCCCTCTGATTGCCTCTGCCCATCTCCTCTCAGCCAAGGTCCTCGGGAGCTGCCTAATTGACTTCAAAGGGAACAGGACTTGCTTGAAATGGAGCTTTGCATTCCTCTCAGCCTCCGTGACAGAGCTCCTGGTGACCCCGTCTCCGGCTCCTGCAGCAGCTCACCTTCACTGGTTCATCTTATAGGAGAAGAATGATAGAAAGAAAGAAAAATGAAAGAAAATGGTGTAAAAATTCCGTTTAATAATATACAGCATGATCAATATTCCTTTGTCTCCATATTCAAATTGCGAATCCTGCTGAGGAGAAACAAGTGGAGCTGGCTCGCTGGAGAGGAGACATTAATCTTTAAAGCCAATAAAGATTTAGGACAGTGTGATTGCTTTAAGATTTGATACTTTAGACTATTCAAACTTTCAATTTTTAACCCAACGACCTAGATCCTTGGCAATGGAGATGATTTGCGATGAGGAGCAACGACAACTTTGCGTCTGCCTGCATCCTGGAGAGAACCCGTGGTGATGCTGTGAGCCCTGGGACATGGACCCTTGGGGTCGCTCGCGGCTCAGTGGCGGCAGGGGACGTGTGGGGGACATGTGAGAGCTGGATGCTCTCTGTCCCCAAAAGCGTGAGCAGTGAATAGAGATGGTGAAGAAGAATAGGTTGGGAAAGGATATATGGGAAGGTGAAGGAAAACGTGTGGCAGGACAGGATTTGGCCCAGAGTTGGTGTTCATGAGGGTGGTTTTTGCAGGCCCACGCTGCGGCTGTGATGCAGGTGTGCCCAGCTTCAGGACCGCAGGGAGCAGGGATGCTGCCTGTCCATAGCCCTGGGCATCTGCCCCTGCTGAGCACCCCCACCTGCTTTGGACCCTGTGATGGTGGGTGGTGGGAGCGTGGGGGGGGGCTTCTGGCAGCCCCTACCCCTGACAGCCACATCCAACCCGGGGCATCGAGGCTGGAGGCGGCAGAAACACCTTCTCTCTTCTCCCTTGTCCCCGCTGGGGCGAAGGGGCAGGAGGCCGCCCTGAAAGCAAGCCACCCACCGAAGCAAAGCAAACGAAGCAGCTAATTACAGGTTATTATTCACCAAGGAGATTCCTGGGGCTGGGAGCTGGGGGAGAGGGCTGCAACGGCTCCGCATCCCTTGCGGGGAGCTCAGCCTGAGCTCCTGGACACGCGCAAGGACTGATCCCCTCGGGTGGCAGGGGGAGAGGCACTCCGGGAAGCATCCCAGGGGGTTAGATATCCATTCCCAACAGCAGCTACCTCCTGGGAGCGCAAGCCCTGCCGGGTTGCTGCCTGTGTAGCTGCCCAGGGTCCAGGCAGGAGCAGCCTGGCGTGGAGGGCGCCCCGTGCCTCCCTGGTTATGCCCATGAGGTTGGTTTTTGTGCAGGACACCCCCAGATGCTCAATGGGGGTGACTGCCACCCCGTTTTCAGCCCCGACTGAGGCAGGGGCGTTCCTGCTGTGGGTTCCTTGCTCCAGGCGCTCTCTGGGAGAAGGTGGACCAGCCCTAACAGGGGCTGGCAAAGCACAGCACCCCTTTCCCTTTCCCACTGGGAGAGGGGGCAGAGTTATAGCCCAATCTTTTCTGCTGTTGTGGTTTTACAGTGTTTGTATGGGCAGGGAGCACATTAGTGATGAGGTAGATCGTTATACACTTATATTATCAGCAGTAAAGCAAAGTCGCTTTTAATTCCTAATTCCGCCATTGTCTGACACATTTCGCTGTGAGTTTTCTATTCATCTGTATGGGGTTTTTTTTCCTGGGTCTCCACTAATAGAAATTGCTTTGTTGTTAAACTCAATTTCACTCTTGACTGGACTGAAATATGCTTATTTCCCTTCTAAAATAATAATAATAAAAATCTAAAATGATTTCCACTCATTGTATATGAAAAGTGAACATTTTTCTTCATATGGCCTATCAGGCTTAAATGTCTGAGGGTTTCAGAGGTTTATTTTTTAATGGTTTAATTGCATGATCTCAGCCCATAGCTGGGGGCTTTCCAATTGTTGCTTTATGAATTCGAATAAGTCCAGACAATATATGATTTCCTGGGTGATTTTTTGAAGTCTTTTGGCAGAGATGGGGCTGAAAAATGAGACTTGTCCCAACGTAGCAGCCTTCAGCATAGCCAGGGCTGGCGGGCACCCAAAGAAATGACCTTCAGCGTCCCGCCCCATGCTGGTTGGAGGTCTGGGATGTCTCCTGCTCAGCCCCTGGCTGCTCCATGCTTGGATAATCCCCAGCACCACCAGCTCCTGGGGCTGTGCCCCATGCCTGGAGCTGACCTTGCTTTCTGGATGGGGCTGAGGGTGAGGAAGGGGCTGTGGCTCCCAGGGTCTGCCAGGTGCTTTGTGTTAAGGGAGAGGCTTGATGAGAAAAGCTGCCCGTGCCCTGTCTCTGCATCTGCCTCCATTGGTGCTGGGCTGCTGTGATTTTCCTGCTGTGAGTTTTGGGGCTATTGGGGTGCAGTAGCTTGGCCGAGCCCTGTGAGAGATGAGTCTGGGCAGTGTCCAGAGCCTGGGAGGGGATCTGACCCCCTGGTTACTGAAGGGGTGATTGGAAGGAAAGCCCAGCAGAAGGCAGGGACCCCCAAACCCACTGGAGGCTCCCAATGCCCTCACTGCAATGAGGGCACTTCAGGGAGCCTCAGCCCATGCTGGGATCTCCTGCTCTCCCCCTTCCATCAGCTGCATCCGAACAGGACAGTGGAGGACCCTGTTTGGGGTCTGATCCTGCCATGTCCAGTCCCCAGCACAGAGGTATCTCAAGCATCCCCAAAAAGCAGCTCTCCCAGTGAGATGAGGCTCAGTTCATTACCGGAGCAAGCGCTGGCATTCCTGCCCTGTTCGGTCGGACCGTCACCTCCTTCATCTCCTCCTGCCAGCCCCTGGGGACCAACAGCACCGTGGCTGAGCCCTATTCCCTATTATCTGGGAGAAATGTGAGATAAGGGGAGTGAGATGCCGGGGTCAGTGTTGCGGAGATGCCATGCATGAATGCTCTGTTTGTGGATAATGGATGCGCATTAATAAGCGACACAGGAGCCTGGGGAGCCCCGGCTGCCAGCGGGGCTGTATCACCTCCCCATTACAACAGCGTGAGCTCTGCGTGCTCCTGGCTCCCTCCCTGGGGACAACCAGGGGGAGAGGAATGGGAGCTGGCATGGAGCATCCCCACATTGCATCCTCCCAGCCTGCCCAGGACACGGCAGCTGAGGCAGTGCTGGTGGAGAACCGGGGCTTCGTTAGCCAAGGGATAAGCGAGGGAGTGGGATGGGTTTATGAGATGTGAAATGAAGACGTGTGGCTCCCATCGCAGGGGAATGCGCTCGCTACCCAGCTGCAGAGCCACGCTTGTGTTTTGCCGGGGGTACGGCAGTGTCTGGGGGAGCTTTGGGGCTGCCTTGGCTGAGATGACAGCACTTCTCCCCCCTCTGATGGGATGCAAGGGATGGGGCGCAGGGACACGAGCCTGCAGCTCCCCTTTGGGCGCTTGGACTGTGGCTGCTGGGCTCGGGGACACCGTGCCCGTGGGGCAGAGGCAGCAAACTCCTTCCAAACCACGGCAGGAAAGGCTGCGAGCGCCATTCAGCAGCGGTGACCTCCCACGGTAATTAAAAGGCCAGAGAGTTCTTGCTCCCCTAACCCCTGACTTTATTTTCTTTAATTACAGCTGAAGCTTGGCATGCCTTGTCCCTCTTAATTTGGCTAATGCTGGTGCAAGCCGCCCGGCAGCCTGCTGCTAACTGCAGTGACTCCCAGCTCTGGCACTCCCCAGGTGCGTTGCAGAGGGCGTAGGTGTCCTGCCCAGCTCCCTGGGCTTGCTTGGGGCTGTTGGTACGAACCCTGCGCCCCTGTGTAACTCCATGCACAGGCAGGAGGCTGTCATGGGGGGGTTATAAGCTCTCTCTTCTTCCCAGCCCCTTGGTGCACCATTTTGCATTCTCCTTCTTTCTTGAGCTCAAACGCCTCTCCAAATTGTGCATGTTGATGCCATCAGGTCAGCGATGGCCATTTGGCTGAGCCCTGGGGCCACGGGGGATATAAAATCCTCAGTGGGATGGCTTGGGGGGCACCGGTGACCCCTGGACACCCCCCATCTGGGAGGCAGCACTTGCTGCAGAGGCTCAGCCTAACATGCCAATAAGCCTGGGAGGCTCCTGCAGCCCATTTTTCTCGTGGTCTCCCCTGCGTGATGTCCTTTTGATGCTAATTCAATGGCTGAGCAATGGCATGTCCTCCCAGGACCGTGCCGGGCTGGAAAACGCTGCTCAGCTGAGTGTGACAGCAAGGCAGAGGAGGAGGCAAAGCTGAACTGGCAGCTCTGAGAAGTCTGTCCAGCAAAGGGACAGATCCAGCCCTCCGGTCTGATGGTTTTTTGGAGGTGTCTGGATCCAGCCTGGAACGTGCTGCCCTGTCCCCTTCTTGGCAGGGGCTCTCTGGGGGATTTAGCGTCAAATAACCTCACCCAAGGCAGGATGCTCTTTTCCCCTTGGGGGCTGTGGTTCAGCATCTCCCACCCATTCTCCCCTGCTGCTCTCATTCACCCCGGACTTGGTCCTTTCTTTCTTTCCCCTTCCCTCCCTGGATTTGAGCCAGGCAGAGCTGCCCACTGCTGCCACGACCGCAGGCGCCTCTGCTCCCGGCGGGTGTCAGGCGTTTCCCCCAGGGGAGCTGCAGCCCCGCCGATGCGCTGCAGAGATACAAATACATCCCGGTAATCTGCCGTACAGCTCTCCCTCTCTTTAATTTTTAATTGCTGCTCTTGTTCCCTCTGGGCATCTCCCTTTGCAGCAGGGCAGTCAGGAAACCTTTCTGACTGATAAAGCTCTGGTTCAGGCTTTCCTTTTACCTTTTGCGTTTTCTTCTTGGTGAAGCCAGGGTCATTGCTGGTTCTAATTAACACTGTAAGAAAAAACACACTAATTTCTTTTTCCAAGAAGCGAAAGCGAAATTCAGGTTCCCTTCTGCTCTCAAAACACATAATCCTACTGGGAGCTGAGAGGTGAGCTTTACCTCTATTATTTTCTTCTGCTGTAAGTGAATTAGCAGCTAATGGAAGTGAAGGATTCACAGTGCTGACAGGCTTGCAAGGGCAGGAGCTTCCCAAATTCTCCATGCAAGGCTGTGCTGACGCTGCCCTGTGCTGACGGGAGCTGTAGGATCCCATGTTTTACACCTGTGCACCTCCAGCAGGTACCCGAGCACGGGAGCTGTACGTCCTGTGCTGTGCTACCTGCACCCTGGGCTGCAGCGCTCCGTGGCGATTGCAGACGCAGCCTGGCGAGGGTTGCAAGGCTCCTCCTGCTCACCATGCAGCACGGAGTGACCTGGAGAGCTGGGAGAGCCCTGCCTGACTGCTGAGGGCTGCAATGAGCCCCTAACCCTGCCTGATCTGTCCCCGGGGGATGCTGCTGGCTCTGACTTTGAGCGGTGCCAAAGTGCCGTACATCATTGCTGGGCTCCCCGCTGCTGCCCCAGGGAAGGAGGGGGCAGAGATCAGCGTTTTCCTGGGGTTATGCTGCACCCCACTGAGACCTCAGCCAGGCAGACAGCCCCAGGAACCCTCATGGTGGGTAAACCCCCACCCCAGGGTAGCATCAGGTGCAGTCCCTCAGCTGCCTTTTAGCTGAGCAGTGCTTCTGGGTTTTCAGCTTTGAAGGGAAACATTGCATCTTCCAGAGGCTGCAATCGCAGTAGCTCTAAGCCAGCGGATGACTCTTCAACACCCGTGGCTTCTGTGCTCTGGCAGCAGCAAGGCTGTCCGTGCTGCTCACTGCTGGAGATGTCCCATCAGCCATGGGCCCTCCCAGTGGACCCCTCTTGGTCCCTTTCAGCAGTCTTGGGGACCTGGGTGGCTCCTGAGCATCCTGTCTGTGGGGCTGCAAAGGTGGCTTGAGGACACTGCCAGACCATCCTTGCTCTTTGCCCAGTGCCCTCTCCAAACACTGACATATGAGCAAATTTAGGGCCGTTTTTGCTGCCTGTGGGGATAGGCAGAAAGCCTCGATGCACTGCAGGGGTGGAGCAGGGCTGCCTGTGCAGGCATCGCAGCCCTGCGGTGCCTGTGGGAGCCCATCACGGCGCTGGCAGGCAGCTCCGTGCCCATGGGGCAGCTCATGATGCTCGCTGGAGCGGGAGATCAGTACCAGGCTCAAAGCCTTTCCGCCTTGTTGCTACAGAGATGGACAGAGGCGTGAATGCGGTAATTGAGGCTGAGCCGGTGATGGAGCTAAGTTGTTTCATATCAACAGAGCATGCCTCGTACCCAGCAATGTTGCTTGAGGGGGACGGAGAAGTTACTGTGAGTAAGCGATCTTGTGTCCAAAGCATTAGGGCATTGCGGCTCCTGCAATCAAGTTATATTTCTTACCTCAAGGGCAAAATTGTGTACGGGGAGAACTTGAGAAAGTAGCTTGTCGTAGCACATTACAGCTCGGTGGTTTGCTGATTCTCCTCCTTTGTGATCATTATTTTTCCATGAAGACCCGGTAGCTTGAGGCTTGAGAGGAGGCTCCAAGAAGAAACATGCTCAGAGTCTGAGCCCCAGGCTTTGGAAAGCATTGAAGAAGGGTCCTGGGCTGGAGTGGGGACTCTCTGGAAGGTCCTGGGGCACCTTTGAAGCCCTGGCAGCACTCAGGCATTGCTCCCCAAAAGCCAACGTAAACAGTGTCACTGGCTTGTCTGGAGCTGCCCAGGGCTGAGCAGCTATGACTGTCAGCCTGTGCCCTTTACAGGGATACAATATCCTAAGCTTTGTGGTGGTTTACAGCCCACCTTGCATTTATAACCCCTTTCCTTCAGTTGTGGTGATCCAAACCATCATGTTCTGCCCAGCGATGGCTGGGTTGGAGAGCTTTGGGGCTCACAGTAACACGGTTGCTTGAGATCAGCTGAAAATTCCCAAGGACTTTGGCTGGGCCAGTGGCACAGGGTGAGCCCTGGCTGTCACAGGAGGATGCTCTTGTGTCGGAGCTGGAGCTGTGGCTCTGTCCTGGGTTACAGGCAGGACTGTGGAGGTGGCTGGCTGGAGCCTGAACCAGAGACGCTCAGTGTCTACCTCTGGCTGGGCAGGGGCTCTAACTGGTGGAAAACTGGTTTCTTTTGTACCAGCCAGCTGCTGAGCTGGTTCTCTCCATTCTCTGCTGCTGCCTGATTTGTAGTAATAACAAACATACACGTGTGCCTACGTAGAACTTCAGCGTATTGATTTTTGGGGCCATTGCTTCTCAGCCGCTGAAGAAGATAACTCACCACTTTATTACCATCCTTGGATTTTAGATTTATCCCTCTAAACAGACAGCAAACTGGTAGTTAATTAAGCTTTTGTTTCAAGCAGCCATACGGGGAAGGGGCCATCTGCTGCAGCGCTTCTCCTTGGGGATGAGGGCCCCGTGGTGGTGGTGAACACCACATTTCTATCCATGGGGTGACAAATCCTGCAGGCGACGGCGCTGGCAGGAGTGGAGAGCGGCAGAGGTGACTCTGCCTGGCTCCCCAGCCAGCACTGCGAGTGCAATTGCTGCTCCCTGCCCACCCCAGCACCCTCCAAAGCTGTGCCTATGGGATGTGCCTGTCCCCACTGTTATGATCCAATTCTGTTTGGACGAGAGGAAGGCCCCCTGGCTTTCTAGCTGACCTCAGAGGAGTCTGGGAGGCCAGGGGTGGCTAGACCAACCTCTCGTTTCAGGTTCGATCCCTTCGAGCGAGATTAAGACACAAACGAGGTCAGATGTCGTAAGTCCACCCATTTATTAATTGTTCAGGGAAAGAGAGAAAGCAGCGACAGGAAAGGAAGGAAGGAAAGATAAGAAATAAAGCAAGAGATCGGGATAGAAGAGAGCAGACAGTCACCACCATGGATCCGCAGCGTCCCAGGGGTCCATGCTCCTGCGGTCTTCGTTGATCGCACACGGAATCTTCGGTGGTCTCTTCACAAGGTCGGTGATCTTCCTCCGGCGTCTTTGATGGTCTTCCACAAGGTCCCCCCACAGTCTGAGACTGCAGCCTTTTTTTATAGAGCACCGTCCAGCACATGTGCACACATTTCGCGCGCTTTACTTTTGGTGGGCTCTGTTTGCACGCTTGTTTGTTGCTGGGCAGGGGCAGGGTTCTGCTTGCATGCTTTAAGTGGCAGCAAACTGCAAGCCTTGGTGGGCAGGCAGCCCCACCTGGGTGTCCACTGCTTCAGCAAGCCTGCAAGCCACCTTGCCTGCAGCAATGCTGATCTTCCCACATTGCCACACAAAGGAGCAAGCTTTGAGACAGCTGGCTATTCAGTCTCCCACACCCACCTCTGGACAAGTATAGAACCATTTAGGTTGGAAAAGACCTTTAAGATCCTCAAGCCCAACTGTTACCCTAACCCTGCCATCCCATCACTAAACCATGTCCCTAAGCACCTCGTCTGCCTGGCTTTTAAATCCCCCCCAGGGATGGGGTGGCCTGGTGGACTTGGGATGAAGCTGGATGCTCTGCAACGCGAGGCAGGAGACCCACAGCAGGGAGAGCAGTGGGCTCTGGTGGCCTCCCTCCCTCTGTCACCTGGCCGCAGAAGTGTCCCTGCACATCAGAGTTCCCCCAGTAATTGCTGGGTGTATGGGGGTTTGCACATCGCTAATAGCGCTGTTACAGCATGGCTAATGCCGGTGTGCTGCTGAGCAGGGTAATGGACAGTTGCTGTCTAATGTGCTGGCAAAACACAAGCTTGTTGAATGGGGATTGCCAAGAGCAGATTTCTGCATTTTATTTTTTGTAGGTTTTGCTGGCTGGCGCTGCAGTGAGCACCTGGAGGAAGCCAAGGTGGCTGAGCTGCCTTCAGCCTGCCCGAGAAACGGCCAGGCCCTTGGGGGGCTGATGGGGGCCTTATCCAGCCCGGGGTCAGCCCTGGAGAGAGGCATGGGGGACACGATCTCCTCCCCCATCCTTTCTCCACCCCCCCAATGACCCTCACCCCTAAGTCTTACAAAATGAATGTGTCATGCCTTGCCATGCCCCAGCCTTTGCCTGCTGGGATGCTGCTGCCACTTGGCACGACCCAGAGCTTGCGGGATGCATGGGGGGACCTTGGCACCACCCTTATGGAGGTGAGAAGGGGGGTCTCATCCTACAGCAAAATTCACCCCATGCTGGAGCTCTCGTAGCCCTGAGCTCTGCATCCCCCTGGACAGGTTTTACCCCCAGCCTCTTGGGAAGGCGCAGCCGGCTCCTGGCACGGGGGAGGCAGCGATTTGGCTGCTCCATTGACCACTTCATGTTATGTGTTTACATGCATTAGGAAGGTTGCCAGCCCCATCATGCTGAGCTGTGCTCAGAGCAAAAGGCTCTGCCTCCTGCTGCTGGAGCTGGGCTCTCAAGAGCAGCAAGTGGGGAAATGCCAGGTTTTAAGGTGGTTTTACAGCTCGGATAGTGCCAGAGGGTCTCCTGTCAGAGGAGCAGGAGCTGGGAATGGAGGGAGCAGGCAGGAGCAAGGAGATCGGTGGTGGTAGGATGTCCACAGCACCTTTATGAGTCTGCTGCTTCCCCTCTTTCCCGAAGACTGGGTTAAGAAAACAAGGTGGTTTTTCCAGAGGAGACCAGATGTGCCAAAAGACTCCTAACTGCACCTAAAATGGCAGGCACTGAGGCACCCCAGCTGGAGTTAGGTGTCTGTCCAGCCCAGTGGGTCTGTCATGTCCATAAGGTCCCGATGGGATGGGCTTCGGGGTGGGGTGTCCTTGCCAAGGTGTTGGGCTGCCTGCATTGAAGATAGGGAGAGCTGACCTAAGGGTTTGAATTTGGCTCAACAGTGTTGACTGCTGCTTCAGAGCCACCCTTTCTGCAAATCCTCAGCATGTCTGTGTGTCCATCTGCCTCAGCCCAGTATTAACCTGCTCAGGCCTGAGGTGGGGCAATGACTCTTCTGTCCCCTGCCCATGAAAAATGTGGATGAACACAAAAAAATCATTCTGTATTTATGAAATCCTAAAGGATAAGTTTTTTATTCCCACTTCTGCTTAGCAAAAAGTGCTGTTTCATGGGGAGAAAGTGCTGTTTTGTGGAAAATTTCCAGCTGTCTTTTGTCTCTGAGCTTGCCTGTGGCTGATGCTGTTGCAGCATATGCTACCTGGAGCTCTGCTGACCGAATTCCACCCACCCACCCACCCCCCCCCCCGGTTTACACCAGGGAGAAGGAAGCAGAGTGAGTGCCTGGGATCCCTATGGGAATCAGAGTTACGGTCTCACAACAGTCATAATACGGCATTTCCTCTTCATCAGCTTCATGGGAAAACACCAGGATTCTGCACAGGCAAAGGAGCCCACAATTAGTTTATAAAAGAGGGGGTGGTTGGCTGCTTGGTGCTGGGAGAGTGTTGTAGTTGCACAGCACTTGCAGATTAGATGGTTGAGCTGTGCTGGGTTGTTGGGGTTGGAGGAACGTTTCTTGCCCGGGAAGCAAGCAGGATGGAGAAGGGCTGGGAAAGACCATGGGACGAGAGCATCCTACCGTGGGGAAGCCAAGGGGCAGCTTTCCCCCAGTGTCACCCTGTGCTTTGTGGTGCTGGTGGTGGTATCAAGTGCAGAAGGGAGGGCCAGCATGGCAGGAGGGGGCCCTGTTTGCACCACAGACCCCCTAGACAAGAGCCTGCTCCTGTCCTGGAGCCTGGCCAAATGCGCACACCGAGGGCAACGTCTCCTTCCAACTCTCTGCGAATTTGTGCTCACTCCGTGGGGCGACGCATCCCCTCCCTCACCGCTGGTGGGGTGCACCCGTGCCAGCTGGGTGCCCTCGAGTCGGGGGGGGCTGCAAACGGGGCTCTGTGCATGTTTGGCTCCTTTAGGTCCCAAGCTTTGGGAGGCTTTTTGTGCCCATCGCCTTTTGCACCTGAGCCAGGAACACCTCTGCTGAGCTCAGCAGCTGCTTCTCCTGCCTCAGCTCTCATGGCCCTTTCTTTGTCTTCCCAAGGACGCTTCCCTGCCCTGGCCCCTCCACGCCACCCTGGTCCTTTTGGCAGCACCCAGGGGTGCCCGGGGACATCGAGAAGCCACGCCGTGGGCCGTGACTGTGACCCCCCTGGGAGAAAACAGAGTGATGGGGAAGCAAAGCCACAGGCTGGTGCTGTCTGGGCCTGACTCCAGACCCCCCTTTTTCCCCAGAAACGGGGCTCGCCCTGCTCCTCGCAGCCCCCGAAAGCAAAGAGCACCCGCGGGGGCTGCACGGTGCCGTTGCTGGTTGACCCCTTCTCCCACCGAGGGCCACCCCCGGCTCCCCAAGTCGCCACGCTGGGGGCTGTCCCCTGCCCCCAAACCCGCCCCGGGCCCCGCTCCGGAGCCAGGCTGCCGCTAGATGGCACGCCGCGCCCGGGCAGCCTCCGCGGGGCGGCGCGGGGCGGAGCTGCCTCCGCGGAGCGGTGCGGAGCGGCGCGGGGCAGGGCGCGGAGCCCCGCCCGGGCTGCGCGGAGCGGAGCGGCCCGGCCATGGGCTCGGCCGGCAGCGGGTAGGGCTAGGGCGGGCGGGGAGATGCTCCGCGCCCGCTCCGCGCCCGCTCCGCGCCCCCGCGGAGCCCCGCGCTCCGCCCGCTGAGCCCCGCTCGCTGCCTCGGTGAGGGGGGGGGGGTGCGGGGGCCGCCCCCTCCCCGCTCCCCCCGCAACTTTGAACGATGATCACAGTCAACGCGGATGGGAAGATAATGGTCAGAAGATGCCTCGTCACCTTGAGACCCTTTAGGTAAAGTTGGGATTTTGGGGTTTTTTTTTTGCCTTTTCTTGTCCCTCCTCCCTGCTTCGGCCCCGCGGGCTGGGAACCGGTTATCGGAACACGTTTTGCGTGGGGGGCTGTGGCTCGCCGTGGGGGGGGATTGAGTCCAGATGAGGATGACAGGGATCCAGGCAAGTTTGCCCGCAGGTCAGCGTGCTGGTCCCGCAGCATTCGCTGCCTGGAGGCTCCCAGTTCACTCCTCACGCCCGGTATCTTTTGGGGGTTAATCATAGGGCTGTTTGCCGCTGTCTTTATTAATACCTTTCTTGGAGATGTTGGTACTCACAGGGGAATCGGTTCCTCTGCTTTAAATCTGCTGGTGCTGATGGGGATTTTGAAACCCACCCTGAACCGGCAGCGGGGCTGGGGTCGACATCTAAGCCCGAAACCCTCTGCCTCCAGCACGGCCGTGCCCACCTATTGCTTTTTTCCCCTTCGTGTAACTCTCCCCATTTTTGCCTCCATGCATTCGCTTCCCCTCTCCAGTCCTTGCTCTCCACCTTCCATGTTTCACTGGAGATGCTCTTTGGTTGCTCCCAGGCTTGAGACACACAGGAGATGCTGGTAATTACTTGGTTTTTCTATGCGGGGAGGGACCAAAAACCCACAGAAGGGGAAGGTGCCAGGGCGTGAAGCACAGGGTGGGGTGAGCCTAGCCTGGCAGCTGCCAGTGCTCCTCACTGTGTTTGGGGGCCGGGGATCACCTGGAATCACTGGAGGGATCTGCTTGCTGCCTTTTTGCTTAGCCCAAGCCACTGCCCGGAGCTGGGAAGGAGGACGGGGCTGTGCTTGTGCCACTTACTTGTGCTCAGGTTTGGAGATGTTGTCTGCCTCTCCCCTGGAGTTCCCTGGCTCTGCACTGCTTGCCTGGAGGGATTCCTGCAGCTGGATCCCGCGGCAGGGCCCTGGGGCTGGGGGACTCCGCCAAGGTGATGCTGGAAAGTGGTGGCAGAGCAGAGGCATGCAGGGTTCCCACGAGTTGGGCTTGCTCTGAGAACGGGGTGGGGAATGACTGTGAGTGGGGTGAGAAGGACACACGCACCCCAGGGGTATGCTCCTTGCTTGGCTATTTGCTTTCTTAGGTAGGTTTGAAATCTGTAGTGAGGAAGCAACTGGCCTGAGCATCGCTTTCCCCCATGCCCTCAGCATCACTCCGGGGGGAGGGGGCTTCAGCAGTGACCTTGGATCAGGCTGGGGGAGCGCAGCAAGCGGGTTGCTGGGTGGTCACAAAATCCCATGGGAGATGAGGATGTACATGGATGAGGGGTTTGTGATGGCACAAGAGCACCAGGCTGGGGAGTCCCTGGTGTCCTCAGCAGAGTGGAGCACCTGCACAGTCCAGTCTGTGTGCTCTGGGCTGGCTTCTGCTCTCAAACTAGTGCAGATCAGTCCTGGTGCACTGGAACCAGCAGGGTTACTCTGTTGTTAACCTGTTGAGCTTTCCCTGTGTAAGGGGAGAAACTCCCAAGAGCCTCTCCTAGCTGTCCCACAGTGTCCAGCTCTGTGCCTCCTCCACGTTGGTATCATGCTGAGCCTGACCCCTCCATGTCATGGTCCTGTCTCACCTTGCTCCCAGCCCAACGTGGGCAAGCATTGGCACTGCCCCACTCCAGCTGTAACATGGTTTAAATCAGCACCCCTCCTCTAAAATCAGCACCCCATGTTCTCAGCTGATCTGAATCAGGGACAACTTGCAGGAGCGGGAGAAGATACCGGCAATCAGGATGGGTCCTGTAAATCAGGTGCTTGTTGCTGGCTGGGCAAAGTCTCGCAGCTCTATGGAAGCCCATGGTGCGATCCCCTGCCTGGTGTAGGCTCCTGGCAGTGGTGCAAACAGCAAACCTGACCCTTTGCACCAAAACATTTCGTTAATCATGCTCCAGACATGCTTAGCAAAGCAATGCAAAGCCCTGAGCTGTGAAAGCGCCTGCAGCAAACGGGAAGGGGAGAGAGAGCAAATCAGCGTAGAAACTGTTTGTAGAAATGTCCAAGGATGGCTCCGATTTCAACTCGGCACTACAAAGTGTTTCCTTTGCGACAGTGCTGGGTTCAGGCAAGAATTCACCGTGGGGCTGGGGGAGCCCTGGTCTAGCTCACCGAGTTCTGGGTTTTGCAGAATGTGGGGAGTTCAGGCAAGTTTGTCAGCTGGAAACCAAAGCCAGACTTTTTGCGTGTCTACAACACCGGCCGGTAAGAGAATTCACTGTGGTCCCCTTGGTGGGGGAGGATGCCCGTGGCTGAGCGTCATTTTGATAGTGCCGTGATGGTGTTGGGCTCTGAGCAAAACAAGGTCTGCAGGAGGGGGAACACCTTTTATAAGCCTGGCTGCTGCTGTTAGAAGTTGTGGTTCAGCTTTTGGGTTCAGGAGACTTGGGTGTTGAAAACTTGTCTAATAAAAGACATTAACTTTCCCTGTAGCCCTTGGGTTCCCTGTGTGCCTGTGTAATACTGTCCCCGTAGGTCCCAGCTGGTGACACAGCGCCACGGACAGGCAGTCCCAGTGTCACAGCCCCGGCCTGCTGGGTGCTGCTGGCCTTCCCCCCCATTGCTCGGACCCTCCTGGCCGCATCCAGCTTTCAGTTCCATGGCCCAAAATCTGCAATGACTGGGGCATCACTTCCAATTTTCACAAAAGACTCAGAGAATTTGGCTTCCTTCTCTTTTGGGCACCAAGCCAGATCCCAGAATTCTGAATGTTTCAGGTTGGGGGAGGATGTGGAGAGGGACTTGGCACCAGAACCATGCCCAGGCGATGAATTAAATGTGTCATCGTGTGATGACAGGCAAAGCCAGCGTGCGGAGTAGATGTTACTTGGTCATTGGAGCCCTATGGTCTTCGGGGGGCAGAGGGCCCAGTGCGTTTGATCTGGGCTCTGGTATGTTTTACCTACTTCATGGTATTTGTTTTTCTGCACGAGGAGTTTCCATGCAGTTAAGGCTAGGCCAAGTGTTTTTATTCACCTGGAGAAGATCAGCATAAAGGAAAAGAGACGGGGTCCTCAGACCAAGAGCCCATCCCTGCAGGCTCCCCGGGGCGCTGCTGCTGGGCTGGGTACCCTTCTCTCCTAGGTGCATTAATTCTGGTCAGGCTCTGATCCCTCTCTTCTTGGGAAAAAAATAATCCTGTGTCTCCCCCCACCTCTGTAATGCAGTCACAATCAAAAAGATTTTGTCCCCTAATGAGATGCTAGAGTACTGAGCACCTTTGAATCTTTTCCCTTTCCTTCCTCTTTTCCCTTTCTTCTCGGTGTTTCACTCCTTGCCAGAGTATAATTATGAAGATTAAAATGCGTAAACAAGGTCTTGCATAATGATGAAGATATTGTCAATAGGAGGGGTGAGAATGAAGAGTGGGATCAGCTCTGATTATTTAATCAGGTGATGCTTCGTTAAAATGTCTCTTGGGAGAGGAGGCAGCTGGCAGCCGGATGGGGCCTTTGGGTGGGTTTTGTATGGTGAGGTGCTCTCAGGGAGGACCCTTGGTTGTGGGGCACAGCTGGGCTTTGACCTCCTCATCCTCCCCCTCTGGCTTGTTCCTTCTCCACTGTGGCTGTTGTCCTCTCCTGCCAGGGGGGTGCCACAGCTGTCAGCTTTCCCCCTCTCCTGCTCTAAGGACAAATTCATCCCTCCGAGGCTGAGATAGGTGCTGCAATCCCTTCCATCGTGTTCCCAAGAGCCTCTTCCAGACCCAGCGCTTGTGCCACATGGCTGGGCACAGGGTGTGATAATGGGAACGGACTAATGTCTCCAAATCACCCCTTCTCCGAGCAATTTATGGGACACCATGTTGCTTTGCAGCATCAGGGATGCTCTGTCGCCTCTGCAATCACCTCCCTGCCAGAGCTGGACCACAGCTCTCTGGAAACCCTTTTCTGAGGTCTGCCTTGGGAGAGGGGCTGAGGTCTGTAGTCATCTCCATGTGCAAATGCCGGAGCTCCATGGCTCATCAGCATCAGGCGGGGAGGGGATGGCTGTGCTCCGCTGGCAGCTGCTTGTAGGGCGTGCGAGCTGTGCCTATAGCCAGGCCTTCAGGGACAGGAGTCTGGATTAGCCAAGTGCAAGATGCTCTTTATAGCTTGCTTAAATTGCTTTCCACCCTCTGGCCAGGCTCATTCAGAAACAAAAGGGGCTTGAGCTGCATCACTGCCCACCCATGCATGTGAGTGTCCCCTCTCCCGGTGGGTCCTGGCGCCTGGCTGTGGGTCTCCCAAAGGGTTAGTGAGTTCCTGCATTGGGTTGACTGTGTTGCTTACAAAGCTCATTAATGCTAATAAGCCCAGGGTGTTGCTTTTTCTCTTGATTAGGAGGGAGCTAAGAAGGGGATCAGGAGCTGCTTGGTGCTGCTTGTCTGTGGCCGGGTGACCTTGATGTGCAGGGACCCAGCTGGGGATGGGGCAGGGCTGATACGGGAGCAGGGCTGGATGGGGGGTTAGATGCCTGGCTGCGGTGGGCAGGGCTGATCCTCCTCGGAGCAGGCAGAGGAAACCCTTTGCTCTTGAGCTGCCTGATGCTGAGAGCAAATCTGCCCCGGGGTCTGGGGCTCAGGTGTGTGTTGGCTGTGTGAGAGCATCATCGGAGCTGGTGGGATGGAGGTAGGGAGCCCATGGGGTCCTGTGAAGGCTCCGTGTCTTGCCCAGGAGCCCCTCTGGGCAGGGGAAGCCTGGCCATGCCATGCTGGGGCAGTAGGGACCTACCCTGGGAGCTCCTCCAGCAGATCTTCCTGGGGAAGCCCAGTCCTTCTCCAGCTGCTTGATGCTGGGCTTCAGCTCTCCACAGCTCCTGTAGCTAATGAGTGCTTTGAAGCAAGTTACTTTGTTTGCCAATCCTTTCCAGCAACAGATAATTGCAATGCTGGCGTGTTGTAGTCCAGACTTAATGGCTGGCTCCTAATCCTCTGCTTTTTAACTACACAATAACAAATAGATGGAGGGCCGTGGCGTTCCTTTGCAAGCCTTTCTCTGGAAAAGCCTGGTTTCGGTGTCGCGTGGCTTGTGCTGCGTTCCTGTGCGTGGCTCCTGAGCCCTGGGTATAATGCTGTGAACTTGTATTGGAGAGTTACTGATTCCCATCCTTGGTGGTTTGCTTCCCTTTGGCTCAGGGATGCTGAGAGGCAGAAATGCCAGTGGGTACCCCTGAGGGCTTGCTCAGCTCCCTGTCCCACATTGGATTTCTCTGTTTGAAGACAAACCCGCTGTTTCACAAGGCTGGATGGCAGTTGTCTTTTCTCCTTCTCCTTGAGGTTTTCCTTGGGTTTGGTCAGATGAGATGCCGGTATGGCTGTGGCTCTGGGAGCTGCCGTACGCGGCGCCTGGCAGCAGCTGTGCCGGGGCTTTGCCCGTGTGTCTGTTGGAGGATGCTGCACCTCCACAGAGACTTGGAGGTGGTGGCAGCATCTCTGAGCAGTGGGAAGAGGCCAGGCAGCCGTCCCTGGTGTGGCATGCTCTGCTTGCACGCCAGGGAGATGGGAAACCTTGGCTTTATGCTCCCTGGGGCACAGTAACCCTTCTGCTTGCACAGAGCTCCTGCCTTCAGCATTTGCACCACCCAAAAAAGTTACTGGCCTGAATTTGGCCTGAATAGGAACAGTGCTGAGAGTTCCTGCCTCTCTGTCAGCTGGGGGTGACCATGAGCTCAGCTGGGAGCGATGTGCGGGTTGGTGTCCTGCCCGGTGCATGCTGGTGGGAGCTGCTTTCCTGCCAGCCTGCACAAACAAAGCGGTGATGGGGTGGTCCTGGGCCACCACGTGTGCCACCAGCATGGGTCCCTCCTTGTCCGGCTGTGCGCAGGTGATGCTGGACACAATGGCAAATACCGGTGGCCTAGTTACAGGGGGAACAAAAGAACTTTTTTTTAAAAAAAAAAAAAAGAGAGGTTGGGTGTTTTTTTTTTTTTCTTTTTTAGATCCTTTGGGAGGAAGGGAAGGTACAAGGTCTCTCTTTTCTCTGGACTCTCCCAGTAAGAGAATAGGTATTGTTTATTGTAGTGGTTCCTGAGGTCTGGGCTGTTGGGCTGGATCTCATAAGGGCAGTTGTGGTCTGGCTCAGCTTTCCCACCTAAGGTGCAAGTCTGCCGCTCCCTCTTGAGGCCTGCCCCTTGGAGCAGGCTGCAGGGATTCTGGAGGGTGTTCTCGGGCAAAACCCACCTGCTCAGTGCCAGATGCATCTCGGGGCTCTTCATGAAGCACGTGCGGGTCTGGCTGTGGTTGAGGTGAGGTGGTGGTGTGATCTTGCGGGGCTGGTGCTGCAGAGATGCTCCTTGCTCAGGCTGGATGGGATGAGCCATGGGGATGGAGCAGGGATGAGCCACGGGGATGGAGCAGATGGGAAGGAGGCAGGGTTTGTCCCAGCTGCCTCTTCCAGACAACCCAAAACAAAGTGGCTCCTGCTGCTGTGCAGAGGGGTTATGCCAGGGGGGCGAAGGGTGGTGGGGCTGTCCCAGGAGCGAGCCACTTCCTCGTCACACCTCGCTACAGCTCTGCTTTCCCTCCTGCAGGATATTTGTGCTGGGCATTGGATTTTTCACCCTGTGCTTCCTAATGACGTCCCTGGGAGGGCAGTTCTCAGCCAAGCGCCTGGGGGACTCGCCCTTCACCATCCGGACTGAAGGTAAGCACAGCTCTGTGTTTGCACGATGCTTCATGCCCCCATTCCATGTGCATGGTCCAGTCGAGCTGATGAGCACCAGGGATGCAGGGAGGCCAGTGCTTGGATGCCTCTTTTCCCGAGGCTCCCTCTTGAGCTGTTTCAAGGATGTTGGGACAGCTCAGGGTCCTGTTGGCCCTTCTTGCTGTGGCATGGGGCACTTTGCAGCTGTCTGGCTAAAACCTGGCTGCGTTCACATCCAGAGGTGTAACAGGCATGGTGGAGACATGTGGGTGCTGTGCCTGGCTTGCAGCAGAGGGATGGGAAAACACCAGTGACAGGGGCTGACTGGAGCAGACCTTCAGCAGCTGGCGGTGGCGTGGGTTGCATGGGCTGCTCCCAGTCTGACGTGCTGAGGATTTGGCTCAGGTGCTTGGAGGGCTCAGTGGTTTTGGGCAGTTTTGATCTGCAGGGAGTGGAAATTGTTCCTTATGGGTGGGAAGATAAAAGGTCTTTGTGGTTTCGTGGAGGTACTGAAATGTAGAAGAGAAATACTCTGATTTTTAGCAAGCGTGCTTTCTGTTACATTTTTTTTTTAAACACCTTTTCTGGCGAGATGTGCAGTCAGCTGAGGACACAGCTTCCGTGGTGGGAAGGTCGTGTCCTGCCCTTGCTCTGGGAGGACACTGCTGCACGGAACTGAGCTTCGCCCTGACTTTTCCTCTGCGGTCCCAGCCTGCAACAGCGTGACTGAATTGCACAGAGGGAAATGCCCAGCTTGAACTCCAGCGAGCGGGGTGAGATAGGCTTGGTCAGGCCACCGTGGTCTTCTCCTCCTCCGTACCAAAGGCGTGGAGGGATTTGAGCTGCCCAGCCTTGCCTGGAATGTGATTTTTGGGCATCAAATCCTCTCTTTGTGGTGCTGGAAGACATGCTAGTGGCTTTCCTACAGAAGAAGAGGACTAAAGCGGTGGTTTCCCGAAGTCAGATGGTGCTTGTAAACTGCTCCGTTGGCTTTCAGAGAGATTAATGTGCAGCCTGCGGCAGCTGGCTCTGCTCTCTCCCCCGCGGATGGAGCACACAGCGGCTGGCATTTCTCCCCCTGTGCTCCCCTAATTGTTCCCATCACCAACTCCATTAAGCCCCTTCTCCAAGGGACTGGTGCTTGCCTGGCTGACCTCAGCCTGAGCTGGAGCAGGCTGTGGGATCTGCACCTTTTGGTATTTTCTGCATGTTTTGCCGTGGTCAGGGTACCTGTCCCTGCAAGGAGGGTGGGTGCTGTGTTAATGTCCCTGTCCCCAAACCAAGTGCAGCTCCCAGGATGCCTGGTTATAGGGGATTTCTTCCTTCTTGGGATGAGAAATGGCACGTGAGGAGGGTGGGCAGAAGCCCCCAGACCACTGCCTTCTGCAAACTTGGCTTTTGAGGAGATGGGTCCTGAAAAAAGGTTTCTGAGCTTGAAATAAAAGGTGCTGCTTGTTACAGCTGCCCTGTGTCCCAGGAGAGACCCCACGTCCCCAGGGAGTGTGCGGAGAACTGGAAGAAAGGCAAAGAGGGACTTGATTAACTGTGGGACCAGCCCGAGCTGAGAGGGGGCACAGGTTGTGCTGCAAACAGTAGCAAAGGTTTCCAGAAACCTGCAGAAGCCCCTGGTCCCATCCCAGAGGAGTTTAAAGTTGTGGTGAAACGATGGCAAAAAGACAGTTATTCAGCTTCTTTCTGAAAGCCTTGGAGTGGAATAGCCTTCCCCATCCTTATTCTTGTTATCAGTTTAACCCAGATTTTTGAGTCCGCTGATTCTCCGTTTACCGGGTGCAATGTCAGCACAGTCCTGGAGCTGCATTAAAAGAAACCTCCGCTATCAGGCTCTCGCACCTCCAAGTCCTCTACACTTAATGCTTTAGGTGACTAAATCAAGTGTGTTCACCTTCTTGCAGCTCAGTCCCGGTCGTGGTGGGCCGCCTTGGCTCTGCTAAGGGTTTGCTGCCTTGCCGGCCAGCAGAGATGCCCACTGCTTTGCTCCGAGGCTGCGTGGGTCTGGATGTCACTTCTGGCAAGGGCTGGTTGGTCTCATTTAAAGAGGGGGAAAAAAAAAATAAATTATGACCTAGGTCCTCTAATTTTTCAAGCTTTTGGTCTCTTGGGTCTATAACTGGCTAAGGCAAGTCCTGCTTTGTTAGGAAGCTCAGAAATTCAATGCCTTTATTTATTTATTTATTTATTTTAATTGGATGAATTTTCCAAGCAAGGTATTGCGTCCAGATGAATTGCTGAAAATTTGGCTGTTGCTGTGTTTCTTGTTGGGGAAAGATTCGGTTTGTTCGTGGTCTCACACCGTTTTGAAACACAAAGCATCCTCACTCCTGTCTCTGCTGTTTTGGAAAAGGGTTATATTCTTTGTCTCCAGGACTTGGCAGGCAGAACCCGGGAGGCTTTTTCTAGATGTTTAACACAGGGTTCAGGCTGTTGGGCTTCAGCCTTTCCTGTGATACTGGTATGTAGGGACTGGCCATCCCCGATGCTGGTGTAGCTGTTCTCAGCAGGGCTCCCTGCACACAGCTACGCAGGGTGAGAAACCCCAAAAGCGGAGTGGGACCAAGACCTGAGGTCATGTACAAGACTGGAGCTGGCCAGTGTCACTGCAGACCCCTCTCTGTCACCTTTGCAAGGTTGTGGCTGTTGGGGGAGGCTCTGGTGGCTGGAAAATCCAACTGTTGTGCCCATGGAAAAAGGCAGGAGGGATGATACATGCTGGGCAACCTCCCTGGTTCTACTGGGAAATAGGGAGTCAAAGCCTCTGGGAAGGTGGCGAGGTGGGGAAACTCCATCCTTGGAGACTTTCAAAACACATCTGGCTGGTGTGGGCAGCTTGGTCTGACCCCCAGGTCTGCTCTGCTTGGAGCAGGAGGTCAGGGAGGGGACTCCAGACGTCCCTCCTGGATGGGGTGGTGCTGAGCAGGCGCGGAGGAGCACTGAATGCACATGGAAGATGGTGGGGGTTGATGGGGACAGAAATGGATGTGCTTCTTACCAGTGCTGCCAAGTCTCCATAGGTCTGAATAACAAGCTGGCCTTTAATTGACATGTGTTATGGGTCTCGAGGAAACCCATATTGTGGTTGTTGTTGCTGTTAAGTGCACAATGCTGGTGTGAAGATGAGCTCCAAGGAGCAGGTTAATTTTGTTGGGCTGATTAGCTCTTGATGTGAGTAATGGCAGGAATCGGGCCGGTATTTGCACAAACTTGGACAGGTTCAGGGCTGTTGGCTTTGGAGGAGTTACTGGGTGCGTGGCCTGAGGTCTGTCATGTGCTGAAACCCAGGCTTGAATATCTCCTGGGACTGGGCTCCCAGTGTGAAACAAGTTTTATGTGGAGCGGCTGGGGGAGCTGGGGGTGTTCAGCCTGGAGAAGAGGAGGCTGAGGGGAGCCCTTATTGCTCCCTACAACTGCCTGACAGGAGGGGGGAGCCAGGGGGAGTTGGGCTCTGCTCCCAGGGAACGGGCAATGGGATGAGGGGAAACGGCCTCAAGTTGCGCCAGGGGAGGTTTAGGTTGGACATTGGGAAAAATTCCTTCCCCAAAAGGGCTGTCAAGCACTGTAAGGGGCTGCCCAGGGAAGGGGTCGAGTCCCTGTCCCTAGAGGTATTTAAGAGACATCGAGATGTGGTGCTTAGGGAAAGGGTTTAGTGGTGGACTTGGCAGTACTGGGATAACGGTTGGACTTGATCTTAAAGGTCTTCTCCAACCTAAATGATTCTATGATTCTGTAAGCCCTCTGGAGTGCACTGGTGGTCCTGCCTGGGGAAGGAGCCTGGTCCCTGCTCTCCTCTCCACACGGGCTCATCGAAGCGTTGGGTTTAATGGGCCCATTTGAGCATTATTCATTAATGGATTGATTTTCCATTGCAAGCTGGCAGCATCCTCTCCACATGCGCTCTGGGTGTGGGCCGCTCCACCAGCGTAGCGGTGTATTCGGTCGGGGGAGCGAGTGTCCGCTCCTGCGGCCATTCCCGGGGCAATCCCAGATTTTGTGGCTGCTCTGCTCCGTGTTTCCCCGTGTCCTGCCGGGCTCAGCTGCAATGCTCTGCAAGCAAAGCTGCCCATGAGCTTAAACGCCTGCAGGGCTGGGGGGGCTGCAAAGAGCTAGGGGGATCAAGCCCAGCGCCCGAGCACTTAAAAATCATTTGCATCAGAGAAATCCTGTTGAATTGTGGATAAGTGGCAAAACCCATGGATCATGGTCCAGGCTTGGCTGGGGCTGTTCCTGTTTCTCCCCGAGGGTCCTGACCAGCCCAGCACTAAACCTCAGACATAGCAATCCATGGGGAACCGTATGAAAATGCCCAAGGCTTGCCCAGAGCTTCCTTAGCTCCTGCACTGTGCGAGGAGCTGATCAAAACCGAAATGAAGATAAATGTGAGGCAGGAGCATGAAAAGGAGAAATGGGTAGTGTCACAGTCCAAAAGCTAATCGCTTTTATTTTTATATGAATCCCCTTTGCCGAGGCTCTCTCCGAAAGCCAAGTTTCTCGGTGTGTGCCAGAAATCATTCCTCAGATGGATTCTCTGCTTGGTGATTCGATGCAGCGGAGGCTTTGCGTCTTAATAATAAATAAAAAAAACCTTCTGAAATACAAGTTATTTTATCCTAATCCGCTGCTGTCAAGTAAATACAGACAAAGGTTCCTTTGTTTTGAAATGGCCACCGAGAGAATTTGTTCTACAAACAAAGATCTAGATAAAAAAAGAGAACAGACAAGTCTATAAATTTTGAATGTGGGAGACGCTTTGGGAACGACTCTAAACTCAAGAGATTGAGTTTTCTGTGCCTCTTCTCTCCTTCTCTTTAGAATTTTATTTTTTTTTTCCCCCCAAGAGTCTGTCTTTTGAGCTGTCTCGGGTTGGGGGGATCCTGAAAATGCACCAAAATCTTTAATTGTGGCGCTTGCGGTGCGGCTGGGGAGGGATTTGGCAGCGGTCCCTCCGCCCATGGCCATGCCCCACTCTGGTTTCGGCAGTGGTGTACGTCCCGCTGGTGGAGCTTGCTGCTGCAGGGGATTAGCGGAGGAAAATAGGTTATTACGTGTTAAAACGTGATTAGATATGGCTGGAATATTGCCTGCAACTGCTGTAGCTAGTTTAAAAAATGGGAAGACTTCTGATTTCTCCTGCTGTTGATCCCTGTCTGGTAGGGTACAAGGTGCCGGAGGAATTTGCTGTGGGCCCAGGGGATGTGTAGGGCAGGTCCTGATGGCCCAAAATGACAGGAGCTGAGCTCTGCCCGCACTGTGGACTGCTGATTCTTGCAAGAGGGCACTGATTTAATTTCAGCTGACCTTGGTGGTCCTTGGACACAAGTGCTCTGGTTCCTAGAGATACAGACACCTCCAGGCTCAGGGTCTGTGTGCTGCAACAGCAGTTCTCAGGCTGACTGAGGTCCTTGAATCCCGATGCTGTTGGGGAAGTGGTGGTTTGCTGAGCGCTGGAGTTGTGGTTTACTGTTCCCGTAATTGTCTCTTCAACCTGGTTTCAACTGTTTCCTGCCTGGACGGGTGCTCAGCTCAAAAGCTCAGCACCTGCCTTTTCCTAGCCCAAAAGGAGCTCCCAGCAGCATCTCCAGCTGGTTTCCTGTTGGTGACCGCGATCCTGCACTGTGTTTCCTCAACCACTTTGGGGACAGGGGATGAGGGAAGAACAGTGGTGGGGGAGAGCTGACTTTAGAGTGCAAGCTGGAAAATGCACATGAGCAGGGGTGAAGCACGTCCTCTGCAAGGCTATTGGACCTTGTCCTAGGTTGCTGCAATGTGTTTTGGGGTCTGATCTCCTCGGGGCTGCAGGATGTGCACCCTGATGGGATATTGTGGACTGGGGCAGGGGGGTTCCCCGTCAGCCTGATGTGCAGATAAAGCTGCCCAACATCATGGGGACTTTCTGCAGCTGGGCAATGGTAACTGCCTGCAAATCTGTCTGGAGGTGGGCAGTGCACCAGCACCCGACGAGACTTTCCTTGGTCTGTGGCATGGCAGAAATGCAGATGGCAGAAATGCAGCTTATGCTGCAAAAGCCTCTGAGATTTTGTCCTTCACTTCAGTTTTGCAGGGAAAGAAAAATAAATGTGGAAAAGTTACGGAGAAAGCCTGCTGGGGAAGCCCCCCTTGCTGGGTTGGGGCATCCTGTCCTGGGTGCCAGCTGTGGGTGAAGTGAGCAGCGCTGCTTTCTTGGGGTGTTGGAATGGCTCTGGCTTGTTGTGTTGGGGTATGGGAATCTTGGGAGAGGTCCAGCAGACAACGGCTAAGGCACGTTGTGCTGGAAATGGTGCTTAACATCACCTGGCAGAAATCCTGCCCTTCTCTCCCCAAACCCAGCACCCCTCCTGCATTCCAGCTCCTGGATTGCTCTGCCTTTCCTGTGGCTGTTGCTTGCTCCAGCTCCTGGAGCCTGACCTGTTTGATGGAAGGAATTGCTTTAATGAACGCAGAAGAAAAGAGAGGGGGAGGTTGTTTCGGGCTGCCCAGCACAGCTGGATGCTTTGATGTTCATGGCTTCTGTTTCTCTCCAGAGCAGGGATGATGGTGGAGAGGGGCAGAGGAGTGGGAACTGTGCTGCAAAAGGTAAAGCTGAAGATTGCTTGAGGGTTTGTAGGGCATCTGTGCTGTTTCAGAGTCATAGTACCATGAAGCGGTGGGATCTCATGTTAGTTCAATCCCTTCAATGGCTCCCCGAGGAGCAGAGCAAAGAGGTCAAATAGAAATGTGAGAACCTACGTGATCTCCTTGGAGGGGTCCTTTGCTCCCGCTTCTGTCGCTGCTGGATTTCCTTCTGCTCCGGCAGCATCCCAGCCGGGCTGGCGTGGCCGGGTACCATCGCCCTTTGTTCTCACGGAGGATGCAGAAAGGTCAAGCTCAGATTTGCTAACGATCAGAGTGAGCTTGAATAGCCCTGTCATCCTCCCTTGCAGTCGGTGTGTGGGAGGGGAGGAAGAAGAGGAGGAGGTCTGTGTGCATGATCCTGACCCACCGCATACCCTCTGCGTACGGCTGATTGCGAGGGAGGACGGCAGAGGAGGGGACGGCTGGGCTCTGCCTGCAAGGTCCTGGCTGCAGTGCGGTGGTGCTCAGCCCTAAGGAGCTTTAAAGCAAAACACAGATGTGTTCATCCTCCCATCCTGGTTCCCTCTCTCTTGGGAAAGGTAATTTCTGGACCCATTTGCAAACTTGGGTCGCTGCCACTTGTGACAGATCCCAATCTGCTCCTCAGTTATTTCTCCTCGGCAGAGCACACACTTCTGATAGGAGCTCGAGTTGGGCAAAATACCCCAAAGTTGCTTTATGGCTTTGAGAGCTGGTTTGCTTACCTGAACCTGCTGGAGAGAGCACCCAGGAGCGAGAGCTTGGGCTGCTGCCTCCGTGAGACCTGAGGCACAGAGGTGCGGTTCCAGGGATGCTCGTGGCTCCCTTTGCTTGCAAAAAGTCACAAGAGTTACAAATTTATCTTGTTGCCTTCAATGCATGGTGAAGGCGACGGGAGAACCAGTTGCAGAGTCTCATGTAACCAAGTGTCAGTGATGGGGGGGGCATGGGCAGAGCGAGGGGGGGAACAGGGCAGACACTGCTGTGCAAACTCAGCGCTAATTATTCCTGATTTCTTCCCAAATGAGTTATAACCCTCTCCTGGGCTGCTTGTGGTTATGTTTTTATGTCTGCTGAGCAGCTCAGGGTAAGCGTCTGCAGCAGCTCGGCAACGTGGCTCATCGGGCGGTGCAGGCAGCGGCCGAGATGCTTGTCCAGGTGGGGGGATGAGGGCGTTCTCACGATCTGGACCCAGAACTTGCTTATGCAAACCCCTCTCCAAGGGCAGCGGGAGTCTTCCCTCTCGATCCCCCTCTTCCCGCAGCGCCTGTGAGGCCGTTCGCCAGGGTGTGTTCATCCAGGTCCCTTTGCGGACGGTGCGGGTACGTGGGTGCCTGTCACCTCTCTGGCACCAGCTGGGATCCTGCACGTCCCCAATTTTGCTGCTGCAGCATCCAGAGCTGGGTTGGAGCCTCCAGGAGCCGGTGGGCCGCTGGAGGGGTGCCAGCCAGAGGAGACCCGTGGGGCAGAGCGTGCTGGGCAGCTCTTCAGTGCCTGGGGCTGGTTTCCAGCCTCACTGCGTCTGTCCCACCCAAAGCCTCTCCAAGCAGCCTCGGGGGCCGGAGCAGCCAGCTGATGCTGTAAGAAGTTGCCTGGCCAGTGCCAAGCTGAGCTGGCCGGTACTGGGAGTGCTTCCTTGGCGAGGAGCTGTGGTGGGGAAGATGGGCTTTTGCTTTTTCCTTCCCCGTGGAAGTGCTGGGGCGGTGGGGCTGGCGCTCTGGCTTGCCCGGAGATGCTGTGCTCTGGCAGCTCCTGCCGCTCGGGACCCTTTTCTCTGTTCCCTGTTGTGCAAGCATCGGTGGGGAGGAGGGAGTTAATGGAGATCCCAAAGCAAGGCAGAGCCGGGATGCGGTGTGAGGGCTCTCTGCCTCTCCCGGCCTCCCTCCCTGTCGGGTCCTGCCAGATGCTGGGCTGCTCCAGACGCTCTTTTAAGTGGATAATGCCACGCACGGCAGCAGTAACGACTTATTCTGCTCTTCCTGTTGAGTTTGGGGAGGCTTCTTTAATGACGGGTTACAGCGGTGCTCTGTGTTGAGGAATGGCTGTTGGCAATGGTGGTGGGCGCTGCTGGGAGCGACTGTGGGTGCTGGCTGCACCCCATGCAGCACCCTGGGGTGCGAGTGCTGCCGGCCCCGCTGCGCCGCGGCGAGAGGCTGCTGCTGGTGCCAGGGTGGCAGCACAGGGGTGTCCTCAATCTGCATTTTTTTAATTTTTTTTTTTTTTTTTTTTGAGCAGACCAGTGCTTTGCCTGGGTGGAGAAAGTGGTGGTTGATAAAAAGCACACGTCATCTCCCGTGCCTGCTCCCCGCTTCAGTCCCAGAGCGCTGCATCCCCCGTGGTGAACGTGCACAGCACTCCCTTCTCCAACCCACGTTCGGAAAGGGCGTTTAAAGTGGAAATGTAAAACTTTACTGCTCTTGTTGAATCGCTGTTGCAGGCAGGGAAACGGGTGTTGTTAAAGTAAGGAAAATCAAGGCGTCTGTGGGGGCTCCACGTGACACCAGGGGCTGCCCAGTTCTGCAGGGATGTGCCAGGGGAGTAAAATGCAGATTGGTGCTTTGCAGAGCGAAGAGGGGTAAGAAGAATTGTAAGGGCTACCATAGTAGCAGTTAAGGCTTAATCCACCCTGGGGACACGTCTCTTACTGAAGAAGTGCCTGTCTGATACAATCGCTGCTCAGAATTGGATGCCTGCAGGCTTAAAAAGGAGGGGGGGAAAAAAAAAGCCACCAAACTTACTGTAAGATGGAAGTGTAAATTCACAAGTCTTAAAGTGGTGGAGCAGAGATGAGGATCTTGGTGCAGCGAGGTGTGCTGGCCCCTTCCCTGCCGCTGCCGTGTAGGAGGGAGGAGCAGCATCCCGCCGGCCCTGGTACTCTGTTAATTCTGTAAGCAGCGACTCCCAGGGAATGATTAAATCAATTAATTGATTTTCTATAGCTCATAAGGAAGTCAAATGGCATTTCCATCAACCTGTGATGAGCAAACACCCCACCATGGCCAGGAGGAATGTTAATGGCTCTTTATGCTTTTATTATCCCTTTTCACTCCTAAATCAAAATTCATTCTGTGCCCGGGAGGCAGCAGGTACTTCAGAAAATAAAACTAGCACAGTGGGAACCATAGCAGCCACTGTAAAAGCTAGTTTTTCCCACTGATTTATTTGTTGCTCTGGTCTAAACGAGAGACCAGGGCTCGGTTCAGCTCGGGCAGAGATTAGCTGAGGCTTGTCCCGCAGTTCTGCCAATGCCCCCAGCTCCCCTGGGCTCTGGTTTGGGCTGCCGCCCCACTCTGCTGCTGCTGGAAGGATCTGGCCGCCGGGCTTGGTGGAGGCTGATGGGTTTGGAGGAAGGGGATGATTTATTCACCCCTGGAACACAGAGTGGCAGGATGCCCAGCACTGTTTGGCCAATATTTTTGGCTGAAGAAAAAAATGGTAATAATTTTGGAAATGTTAAATTAGTGAGTTCTTGCTGTTTCTGAAACATAACACTTTGGGGCAGCTGTAAATAAGGCTGCAGGCTCGAGCACTGGATGAGCGGACCCAGAGGAGCGATGGTGGTGTTGAGCCTTCTGAAGCCTTCCTCCGGCTGGTGGAGTGCAAATGCCAAGTTGGATCCGTCCTCTGCTCCAGGGGTTTGGGCTGATTTCCTGCAATCCTTGGGGCATCAGCTCCTGATAATACAATTTTCCCCAGGTCAGCAACGGGGGCAGTTAGGAGAACAACTGGTTGAGTTAAATGCCGATGCCCTTGGAGCGATGCCTCTCTTGTAAGGACCAAGAACCGAAGTGAGGGTTGATGATGGAGGGGGGGTTCCTGGCTCACGGACCCATGGAGCTGCTCTGGGGCTGCACCTCCACCATGGGACTAGTGTGTGCTGCTCCTTGCCTGGAGCTGGGGGTCCTGGCTGCAAACCTGGGGTCCAGCTTTGCCCCCGGTGCTGACAGCATGGGGTGTAGCCGTGCCCTGGGAGCCCCGGTGTCCCCTGGGCTTTGCTACCAGCAACTGCCCTTGAGCAAGCCCTGTGCTGGAACCCTTGTGTTTTAGGAAGCAATTTAAAATCGATGTTAATCTTGTAGTTTGAAAGCCTTGCCTGCAGTGTGAGGTGTTTGGACCACTGCAGAACAGCTTAAAATGCAATTTAAGATAGTGCTGGCTGGCAATAGAGGAGCAACCAAAAATACCTTGCTGGTACTTCTAAAAAAAAAAAATAAGTGAAAGAGGGATGAGAAGGGGGAAAAAGATGGGATTAATAAAATAAAATAAGTAAATAAAAGCTGAACTGCAGCTTGTGCTGGGGTTGTTCCTATCAGTCTCCTCTTCCCCAGCTGCTCCCCCAGCCCATCTCCTGGGACTTCTGGGGAGAGGAGGAGATGACCCAGCTCATTTTGCCTGGAGAGTGATGGCTTGTGGCAGGCTTGTGGGACTGTCCCCATGCCCCCCAGGGAACATCGGCTCCCTGGTGTGTGTTTGGGGGGGTAAGGAGCAAGAAAAGTTGGGGGGAACAGCCCCTGCGCTCTCCCTTGCCGTAATGGAATGCTCCTGTCTGTGAATGGAAGTGTCTATTTGTATTGCTCAGCTTCCTGCCTTTTCTTATTTATATGGAAATCGGGAGCGAACATGTGTTAGGGCGGAGATGGAGCGCTGCGGTCTGCTCTTACAGGCATCTCCCTTCGGGTGGGGGGCGAGGGGAGCTGACTTTGGGGGGTCCCACAGCCGAAGGGCTGCCCCGAGGAAGGGAGCGAGAGCCCGGACCCAGTGGGGTTGGTGTGGGGACACCAGGCTGGCACCCCCCATCCATGCCGTATGCAGGCTGGAGGGGAACTGGTGGGACCTTGGGTGGAGGCTGAAGGTTGCTCGGGACCTCCCCATGGGCTGTCTCTAACCAGCCTCCCCCGTGAAGCCTAGCTCAGCATCACCCTCCTGGGGGGACATCGCCCTCCTGGGGGAGGATGGGGCTGCCAAAGGCCAGCAGAGGTACGGCGCATCGCTCCTGAAGCCATGGGCAGCGCGGGAGAACGGAGCCCAAGGATGTGGCTTTGCCGGGGCTGCCTGGGAGCAGGGCGGGCAGAGCGGTGCTGGGCTGTAGAGGTAGCACGGTGCTTGTGGGAGCGATTTATGGGGCTGAAGGGGGTTGCTTCCCATCTGCTTGGTGCTGGTTTGGGCAACATGCATGCCATGGCACAGCTGGTGCTCGCTTTCAGCTGGGGAACTTCTGCAGCCCATCGGGCCCCCTGCTGCGGTGTCTCACCCCCAGGCACCGCTGGAGTGCGGGGGCTGTAGGAAAACTGGGGGGGTCTCTCGAGCCCGTGGCAGGGTTGCAATCACTGCTATCACAGAGCCCTGGGGTGGCTCCTGCCTGGCTGGGTTGTGGCACATGGCCACCAGTCCCACGGCGCCGGAGCCGGCCGTGCAGGGTGTATGGGGCCTGATGGGCTCTGCCCGCCTATAAATGTAGTGAGAGCGAGTGAAAACATCCCTGAGGCTGCACATTTGCCACTGATTGCTCAGCAGCACACGAGAGGATGGATAAATCCAGGGGGTAGATGATAGCAGGCACGCAGGACATAATCTACTTTACCAGCCAGTGACTTAAGGCTGCTTAATTTGGCTGATTACCAGGGAACCATTTCGTTGCCAGCCGTTTCCAGTGGCTCAGCAGCAGATCGATGGTGCAGCTGGAGCCGTACCGAAGCATCCGCTTCACTGGCAGCCCCCAAGCTGCTTCGTGGGCACCTCCAGGTGCAAATTGCTGCTGCTGGCACGGAGGTCCCTGTGCTGCCCCATGTGCTTTTTGCATTGGGGCACGGGCTACACAGGTCTGTATTTTCTCTGTATAACTTCAAATAATAAATCTGTAGCAGTTTAGTGGCAAATGTGGGTGGGTTTGCTGGAGGCCACAACAGGCTGGGTGCCCAATGCTGGCAAGTGGGTGCCCTCGAGGGGTTGGGGACCTTGCCTGGCCACGGAGCAGCTTCCCCCAGCTTGGGTGCTGAGGGGATGGAGACGGGAGGTGGCCATCGCTGCCAGCCTGAGCCTGGCCCTGGGCTTTCTTGTTGCCAGTTAGTGCTGGGTCTCTGGGCTGTGACTGTAATGGATTATGTGTCAGGGTTAGACGGAGCCCTTGGCTAGTTGGCTTGAATCAAAGTCAACAGTGAAAGTAAACAGAGAAGCGTGGGAAGAGGAGAGAAGCATAGGGCTGGTGCTTTGCTCCCCAGGAACCAGGGAAGTGCTGGGGTGGGTGCCCTCCGTGGGGGGTAGGGGTCCCCAGGGCAGCCCTGGGCTACCAGCCACCCAGATTGCTGGGTGGTAGGGTCTGGGTCCAGCTGCACCATGGTGGGGATGCTCTGGCTGCTTCTTCAAGAAATGCTTCAAGAGTACGTTGTCCTTTTGAGGGGTTTAAGTAGTCTGGAGTTGTCCTTTAAAGGAGGAAACCAAAGCAAAGCAAATGATGCTTTAGATTGAAATTAATTCAGCTGGTATTTTCAATGGACGTAGGTAATATCTTACCATCTCTGAGCAAAGTCCTTTCTTGTACTGGAGCTTTTAGCTGTTGCGAGACAACCAGGCAGGGATATGGCTTATGTCTGAGAAGGGGGGAAAAAATCAACAACAGATCAGCCATGTTATCAACAGTGGAGATACGCTGTGGAACTGAATTTTAATGTTTCGGAACTGATCTTGCTGGTCTGTGGAGATGTGGGTTGAGGCTGTGCCTTGGTTTCCCCCCGGCTCTTGTGGCTGCTGGGTGAGGGAGGCTTTTGCTGCCCTTGAAACTGGACTGGTTTTTGTGTGGAAAAGCTCCCTGTAAGGGACAGAGGTGGGGTGCCACCTCTGCACCCATGGTCCTGCACCCGCTAGGAGGAAAACCCAAGGGATGCATTGGGCTGGGCACTGGTGTGCTCTCAAACATCATTTTCCCTACATGTTTCTCTTTCCCCACCTTCTCGGCATGAATCTGACGCTGGGCAACGCGAAACCCCCCCCGAGCAGGATGGGGCTGAGTGACCCAGGGCCAGGGAGCTGTCATCTGGGTCCAGCAGCTACGTAGGGCAAGGAGGTTTGAATCAGTCCAAGTGGCTAAAGGGAGCATGCCCCCAAAATGTGAATTTTTTTCTCCCAAAGGGTTTCAGCTCCTTTTGAAGACCTCAGCCCAAGCGTCCCAGAGCCACACGTGAACCCATGTGATGGGTGACATCCCGCATGTTCCCTCCGTGCTTGTGAAGTGCTGGGTGGAGATGGCTCCCAGCGAGAGCAATGGCGGGGTGGCATGGGGAGGATGCTCAGGACCCCAAAATGCAATGCCTGAGCAAGGAAACTCCTTCCCATCTGCTCCTTCCCCCGTGTCACAACCTGGGCTTTGCCAGCACCGCTCCACATCATCTCCATTGGTCCCAGCCCCGCACCAGGGTGCCCGGCAGGGAGCCCCCCACGCTGTGGCAGTGCAGGAGATGCTCCCTGAAATGCTGCTTTCTCAGCTGCTCTCTGCTCCTGTGCGGTGGCCCTGAGGCATCTGGCATTGAACTTCACCCTGGCATCCAGGGCAGTCTGCACATGCAGCAAAACTCACCCACGCATCCGTCCTGGCTCCCCTTCCTGCAGGTTTCGGTGGCAGGTAACGGCACGGGGTGGGACGCCTGCCCGAGGATGCATTCACTCCAAGAAGGTATTTTAGACAAGTGTGTCTTTAGTGGATTCCCCAGGGTTTTGGCCCATCCAAATTTGAGCATATTGCCTGTTGGCTATTCCATGGTTTCGCAGAGAAACTATTTCTTTTTTTCTCTAGACATCACCCTTAGGGGATGCTTTCTTTTTTTTCCCCCGATTTCATCCAATTACTTAGCTGTATGCTCTTCTGAAGCACCATAAATAATTCTCCTCCCTCTGCTGTGTTTACCAGCATGTCTCATGAAATCCAGTAAGATATGATTGATTGCAATCATTATTTCCTAGTGCTGCTATGAAAACCTCTGTCAGGTTCAGTGATTGCCTTTAAAGAGTGGCTGCCACTCAGGAAAACTGTCAAAAACCTGTCATACTTTAGCAAACTCCAGTTAATCTGTTGAGCAGTTTTACTTGTGTTTTCCTTTCCATCATTGCTGATTATCAAGGGTAATTAGAATATTTCTCCTTTGTAATTAGCTTGCTTGCTTTTTTTAAAAAAAAAGTGGCTTGCAGGACTGTTTTAGTGGGTTTTCACGCTATCGAGTTGGGGTTCGGTTTCTCCCGTGTGCCTGCAGGGCTCTTGGGGATCTTCATCGCTGCCTTATTGGGGAGAAGCTGGGGGTAGCGGCCGGGCTCGCTTCCATCCTCCGAATCGCCGCCGCTGGCCCACGCTGTCAGGCAGCTGAGCAGCCGTTCAGCGGCTGCCTGGGCTCAGGTTAACAAATGAATCCTGGCTCTTGCATTTTTAAAAGAGTCGCTTCAGCACTTTTCCTCCTTTCTTTTGGTTTTAATGAGACACACTTTCCAAGAGATGTAATAATCATTGCCAAAAATGTCAAATCGTTCTTGTTATCCTCCTTAAGCTTCTGGATCAACAACAAAAACAACAACAAAAAAGACCAAGAACAGAAAAAGAGAGGTGTTGATGAGGAAGGGCTTTGACTTCAACTCCAAGAGCTGGCGGAGGGCTGGGGGGAGATGTGCCCCGCGACAGCTCTGCTTTCTGGCAGGGTGCCTGACAAGATAACCCAGGGAAGGCTGAGATGTATTTTTTTTTGTTACTATTTTTACTTAGGATTTGGGGTGGTTTTTTATTTCTTTATTGGAGGAGGAATATCTCCGCTCACTGTTGACAGCAAAGCTCAGAGCTTTGCTGTTGAAAAGCATCCTGGAATCATTCAAAACCAGCTGGGAAATTGGATGGCGGCAGCAACAGGAGGGGAAATCTCGGCAAAGTCAGGGGAGAGCTGGGGGGGAAGCCAGGGCGGTGCTGTGGGCTCAGCTGCGGCGCCAGGGCTTGCACCTCCGCTCGCTGCCGGTTTCTCCAGGATCCAGGGGGAAATGGTTTCATTCCCCGGTGGGAATATCCTTGTCTCTCCCTAGTGATTTGGGAGCAGAGCTGCCTTGTCAGCTGCTCTTCTGCGGAGAGGACCTGGAGCAGGCATCCGTGCTGGATCGCCTGGGGTGTGGATGTAGCTCCGGGAAATCTCCATCTCCTGCTCCTGTTTGAGCATGGGGCGATCCCTGGGGAGCTTTGCCTGGGCAGTGGGGACATGGCGCTGAGCACCCCTGAGTGCCTGGCATGGACATTGGCTCATTGCTGCCTGCTGGGAACGTGAGCCCTGTGTAGCTTTGTGCCTCAGTTTCCCTTGTCCTGCCCAGGCCAGGATTAGGCTCCCTTGGAAGGGCTGGAGATGCTCCCGGGACCCATCCCAAACACCTCAGGAAAGGGCTTTTCCCAGACCTCTTCTGTGGGGGTGAGCTCCGTACGTGTATCTGGGTTTTAATCAGGGGCCAGAGCTGTTTCTCTGCCTGGGCTTTGCGAGCAGCCATTTAAATTTCAAATGAGCTGCACCACTAAACAGGCCTCCCTAATTAAACGAAGGCAGCCTGGCTACAAACTGAGGTGACAGCCCAGCCCTGAGCAGCAGCTCTCAGTCATCTCCGTGGCCTTCCCAGACATGATCCTTGCATCTTCCCAGTGAACCAGCATGACCTGACACCCCCAAAACAAGCTGGGCTCCAAATCCTTGGGCCAGGGGTACCACTCCATCCATGGAAATGTGGTGGTTGTAGTTTAAGCCCTTCTGGCCGGCTGTAGCGGTTGTATTGGGTCCTTTCCCTGACCTCCCGACTTGCCTGCCGCCACAGGAGCATGCAAGGATGCCCGGTCTCCGTCTCACTCAAAAACTGAGTTCAAGGTCTAAGCGCTGACCCGCTGGCAGTACTGGTATTTTGGAGCAGGAGCAAATCCCGAGCAGAAATCCCCGTTCAGGGGATGGTCAGTTCTGGAAGCTGCCTGGGCCAGGCGGGCAAAGGGTGTGGGGGCTACGAGCCGTGAGCTCAGCCCAGCCGTGGTAGGGATGGCACCGGAGCAGGCTCAGTCCCGTGGGGAAATAACTAACGTGGATTTTCTCACTTAAGCCCATCTCAGAGCTTTTCTATTTTTCTTGGCTGTGTCTTTGCCCAGTTTGCTCAGCTGTGTTTGGGGAGGCCCCTGTACAAACTGAGCTCCAGGGTCCAAGTTTCCGCTTTTTTTCCCCCATAGCACCTCTTAAATGTGAGTTTTTTAGGACTTCTGCCCTTTAATGGGACAGGCTGTGACTTGTGTCCCACCCAGGGGACTGGGAGACCTTCCTGGTGGGATGGGCAAAGGTGGCTTCTCCGTTGCTAGACCCATGCAGGAGGTCTGGGGCTGCACAGGACTTCGGGCACCCACCGATTCAAGCAGAAGTCACTGACTTCTTGCCATGGGAGTGCAGGGAGCATTTGGGGAAGAGCCTGGTTTCAATCTTCATGAATGGTATTATTGGTTTTTTGGGTTTGGTTTTTTTTTTTTTTAGGAATTGCTTTTGCTCTCAGTTTTTCTTCCCTTTTGTTAGATAGTGTCAGGAAAAATAACGTGTTGCTGATAATCACATCCAAGGCTGGAAGACAGCCTTTCGCGAGGTCTGGCTGGCCCGCTGTCAGCTTCTCAGAGGGGTTAAGGGTTGGCTCGTAACCCTGTGTTCACGTGCCGCACATCTGCAGTGACATGATGCGATGCTTTTACAGTGCCTGCTGGGGCCAGAGGCTGGTGGGGGGGTGTGAGTGCTGAAGCCCCCAGTTCTGCTGCGGTGCCGATGCAGCCCTCTTCCACCGGAGCTGGAGAGCCGACCCCAGGACGTGAGGCTCCAGCCCTGCAGCATCTGGAGCTGGAGTCAGCGGGTGGTTTACTGGGGGGAGTGGGGAGGGCGCTGGGGCTACATCTCTGCAGCAGTCAGGGTGAGCCGGTTCCCACCACGGCCATACGCACCGCTCTCATCTGAATACCAAAGCCATCTAGACCTGGAGTTCAGGTCGGCCTCTGTGCTGTTTGACGTGTGCAGCGGCTGGAGTCAGCTCCTGTGGTGAGGAGAAGCCCGTGCTGGGGCTGCCCCTGGCACCTGATCCTTGGGATGCCCCACTCCATCCCTGGCTGAGCCAGGTGCTAGTGCCGTGCCAGGGTGGGGGACCCGGGGGATGCACCAGCACAGCCACTTTGCAAGACCTGGTTTTGCATCCATTTGGAGATGCATGAGATGTCCAGCTCCTGCTGCTCCCTAAATTAAATATGTGCTGCCTCTTGAAAAGCACGTGTGAGTGGAATGGCAGAGATAAGCTAAATGGGAGAAGTTCAGGGGATTATGCACTGATTAAGTTATTACTAACATGAAATGAGCAACGCTGAGATGAAACAGAAGCTTTATTTTCTGTTCCCGGGCTTTGGGCTTGGGGCTGCCTGTCACTAGACAGCAGATCAAACTGGGAGCCAGGAGCTTGCGTATCCCCCGGCGCTTTCAACACAGCAGCGGGTCGGTGCTGTGCAAACCTGTAGGAAGCAGAGCGGTAAATGGGACTGGGGCTCGGGGGCTTTCCCTGCTGGGGGGGCTTGCTGAGATGCAGCGTACCGGCAGCATTTGAGACTGAGCTATTTCCAGTGCTGGGGCACCCACCCTGTAGCAGATTTGGATAGAGAAGAAATTCTGCCCTGCAACAGGAAAATCCACTGCCACTGGGAGGATGTGTTGGGGGAGGACCACCTATTTGCTCCATTTCCCACGCTTTTCTGTAAGCATCCCCTGTAGGCTGCTGTCAAAGGCAGGATGCTGGGCTAGGTGGGGCTTGGAGAGTGAAATATAGAAGTGCAAAATGAAAGGCTGTTGGGTTGGTGTTTGAGAATAAATTTGGTTTTCTGCAAGCCCTCAGGGCAGGCTGGATCAGGTGGACAAGTGGGGAGTTTACGCCCGGAGAGGCAGGCGAGGGGGCTGGATCCAGGGCTGGTGTAACCGCTGGCAATTGGGAGCTGCTGGCAATTGGGAGCTGCTGCCCAGCTGGATTTGGGCACAGGGAGGGATTAGCCCCTGCTCAGGCTGCGGGTCTGTTGGCAAAGCCAGGGAGGGGACACCCAGGGACAGCGGGGCACTGAGATGGTCCATAGACCACCGAGGCCATCAGCAGGGCTGGGGAGCTCAGGACCACAGGCAGCTTTGGGGCCGAAGCCGTGGGGAGGAGGATTTTCTCGGTTGGACGCGGCAGTGCCCAGCCTGTGACCATGTCTTGCTCGTTCTTTGTGTGCCTGCAGTGATGGGCACGCTGGAGTCCCGAGGGGTGCTGCGGCGGATGAGCGACATGCTGGAGATGCTGATGAAGAGGATGGACATCCTGGCCAGGCTGGAGAATAGCACTGACTTCCACAAAGGGGACGAAGCGCGATTCCCTCTGGACAGGTCAGTCGGCTGCGCCGATGCCCCAGGCAGACCCCATGGGGCAGCGCTGGGCTTGGGAGGTTTGCAGGAGCAAAAAGCCCCAATGTGCTCTCGGTGTCGGGCTGAGCTGCCGCGTGGGGATGCTGGAGCCCGCCGGGGCGTGGGGCTTGGGCAGGTTGTTTGCAGTCCTATGGTTTGCCATTTCTGGAAACCTTTTCTTTTGGGATTTCTGAAATTACTGTGAACTTTGGGGTTACCTGTAGCACCTGTCCCAGCTGCTAGTGTCACAGTGTGGGAGGCTGCCTCACCGCAGCGCTGTGCTGGAGCTGGGACTCGCTGATGGCTGGAGCAGTAGCCGGTGCATGGCTGTGTTCCCTCCGCCATTAAATCCCAGAGCGAGCTCAGGCCGGTTTCTTGGTCCCCATATTCCTTGGGTAGCTGTGGAAGTGATTGTTTGAAATCCAGGGCTGATATGTTCAGCCTTGGAGTCGAGCAAGGCTTAAAAGGAAGGAGGAGGAACCTGTTGGGCCCCGAAATGCTCACTGCGCAGAGCCGGCGTCCTGGCTCCTCGTGATGCACGCTCTGCAGCTTGAGAGATGCCATCAGACCTTCCCATCGTGACGTGCTGATTTGCTAAAGAGACATTTCCCTTTGCTTTGAGAGCCTTTAAACTTTTATTACTACTAATTTGGCGGTCATGCCGAGGCCTGCAAAAATGGTAACTAAAGCGACTTGAATGTGGGGGGACAGATATGAAAAAATCAATGGGCAACGCTTGGGACAAACTTTGCAATGCAAAAAAAAAAATGCTGGTGTAGTTTTTGCTGAGGTGGAGTCACAGGTGACACTGGTGTGGCGTATGGCAGTGATGTGCCATGCCACGGGCTCCTGTGCCGTACCAGAGCCAGCGTGGGAGCCACGGTGCTTCCAGGCGGCTCCCGCTCGATGGCCAGCGGGGGTTCCTGTGCCTCCCCATTTCCATTTCTTTTCCTCACTTTCCTTACGAGTCTCTTTTGCACCTATAATGGGAAATAGAGTAAGTGAGCCTGTAATTAAAGGCTGTGCTGTGCCGTGCTGCGTGCACACATGAATTAAAGCTGCACAGGCAGCCTTGGAGTGCATGGTCTTGCCTTTTAAATAACATAATTTCAACCACTGAAAAATATAATTTACCTCGGTAATGGCAGATGCGGGGGATTTTGTCGTTGCGAGGCTGGCTGGTACCCAAGCATACAAGGAGGACAACAGTAATCCCGGAGAGGTATGGACAGGATTATTACAGCCAGCGACTGGAAGGCGTTCGCTCACATTCGATGATTTTCTTGGCTAATCTCGTGTTAAAAGAACCAATAATTTCAAGTGATGGTAAATTCTGTACACCAGCAGCCAACTTAAAAGCATTTAATGTAAACTGGCAGCAACCGCTGCGGATAGGGATCTCGCATTTCAGATCTGCCGTGTGGCTGGTGACTCTGGGACCATCGCTTGGAGAGACCAGAGAGGATGGGACTTTATGGACCCAGCACAGCAAAACAGCCTCGGCTTTTGTGTGTGTACTGCGATGGGCTCGAGCGGCTGAGATTACAGTTGTCTTAATTTTCAGGGACAGAGAATCAGGGACAACTAGTTTATTACCTTTTGCTCCATATTAATTACCCCTTAAGAGCATTTAGGTCCCTTCCCTTGGTCCTGCATCACCTGCAACCATCAAGTGGGGGTTTCTTGTGGATGGATTTTTGTGGTGATGGTCTGTAATGAAGCACTGGCAGCCTTTGCAAACACCTGTGAAGGGTTTCCCGAGTGCTCCCTTCTCTGCAGCCCCTGGGTTTGGCTGAGGTCTGCGGTCAGAGGAGAGGTGTTGGAAGTGTTGCAGCTGTGCTGGGTCTCAGCGGGTTTGAGCGGCTCCGTCTCTGCTGCCAGGCGTGCTCCCTCATCCGTAGAGACCTTTCTTTGCTTGCCCTGGTCCCTGCCCTCCTTTGTGGGGTGCACGAGGCAGCTGAAAGGGTGCGGAGCCAATACACCCTGTCTGCCGCCCTGCTCTGGGCTGACCCCGCTGCTCTGATGGATGCTCTCCAGAACTGCATGGAGCATCCTGGGGGAAATCGAACAGCAGTGGTGCAAAACCTGGGCTGAGACCCCACGGAGCTGGGGAGAGGTGTGCTGAGGTCCCTGTCCCTTGGGGGTAACCGGCTGCAGCCCCTGGGGGCTCCCTGTCCCACGGGGGAAGGGGCACCACCAACCGCACCGGGACCGAGCAGTGTCTCCTGAACCCAGATCAGCCCTGGGGCCGCAGAGATGCCCAGGTCCTGTTCATTATTAGGACCCCCATATTCCACCAAGGGCTTGTTTCTGCCTTCCCTCCCTGTCTCTGTCTCTTTGATCACCAGTGACCAACTTGAAGCTGTCAGCGGAAGATAATACAATTAAAGGGTGCTAATTTCAAAGGGATTTTATTCTTTAAAGTGTCTCTGGTTAACACGGCGGCCGCCTTCGTTGCCTTCCCTGCTCAGCAAAGCCGCGAGCACCAGCTTTGCAATTCCACCTGCGCAAAAGCAGATTAATCCTTGTTTTTACAAAGTGCTCTCCTGCTTAATGCTGGATCTCCGATGAAATTGGGAGGGCTTGGGTTTGCTAAGCCCAAATTAAGGTGTGAAGGCTTTGGTGGGCTTTATGGAGTGGCCCATGAGCCCTGTGCCCCTCCAGCACCACTCTGACAGAGGGCAGGGGTGGCTTTCCCATTTGGAAAATCCAGGAGGAATTTAAATATATGGGGTGTAATTAATGACCTGCTTTGGAAAGTCTCTCAGCTGCCAGAGCAGGCAGCTTTACTCGGCTGAAAGTTACTCCAAGATCTTTCATGGCAAAAGTCATCTGAAGGTTTTGCTGTTGCTCCGTGGGTAGTGTCTGACTGAATGCTCCATAGGTGCCTCCATGTGTAGCCCACCAGCCTCTTGCAATGCTTTAGATAAAGCTCTTGGAAGACCCAAAATGTCTAACGTCCTCCTTAGAAGAGCTGTCCAGGGGTTTTGGGAGATGTCATGCAGGGGTACGGGGACACAGGCTGCTGTGCCCCCAGGCATTGCTGATCCCTTCTCCAGCCCTGCCCGGGCTGCCCCTGCCCGTGCTGGGAAGGTAAGCGATGGGTTCCCTAACAAGGGCCAGCAGCCTGCCAGTCAGCTGCAGAAAAATCAATACCACTGTTAATTGAAAGCAACCCTCATAAATCATCAGAAGGGGAAGAAAATTAGAAATACTTCTGGAAGCCTCCTGGAGAGCGATTTACTGGGCAAGGGGAACATTCGTTTCCAGTGGAGGTGTTGGTCCCCTGCTGGAAAGCATTTGGGAAGGAAGGAGGGGGTCTGAAGTGGCTGACCCAAGCTGGCACCGTAACCCGACGGTGCTGGGGCTCAGAGAAGCCCTTCCCTGGGGGCCAGGATGTCCCCGACCTGCCCTGTGCCCACGGGGAGGTGGCAGCAGGGAAAATGGGGTCTGCAGCGCTGGCATCCCCAGTCGTCCCTCTCCACCACATAGTGGGTAGCCTGCAAAGGGTGTTATTTGCTAACGACTGATTCATCTTCAAGCTTAATTACTGCCAAGGCTCAGTTAATTTCCACACACTTTAAGTATTTGTTCTTGTAATCATTACATGACTCCATATTCCCCCAGTAATTAAAAGTCTCACAATATGACACTAAATGGGTGATGTTCCTGCATCCTGCCAGCCCGGCTCTATTAATTCCTGAATTGTCGCTGTTGATAAGCTGGCTTTGGAGAAATTGCTGCCAGATGCCACGGTCCCCTGCTATCCAGGTGAGCCTGGGGCAGTTTTTGACCCCTCCATGCATCGTCCCCCTGTCTCCTCAGCACGCTGTGGGGCTTGGCAAGGGCATCGGCAAGGTGCGGCTGGTGCTGTGGGGTGTGGAAGCCATCCAGGGCAGCCCGCGGGGAAGGTAAGACCTGGCCTGCCATTCAGCCCAGCTTTGCTGGGTTGTAGTTTTGCCAAGCAGAGCTTGGCCGCGGGAGCAGCATCTTCTCTCTGATGCCACCATGGGTGGGACTGGGGAGGGCAGGGGAGCCCGGCAGCCAGCGCTACGGGAGCCTTCCTCCCCGTGCTCGCCTTCCTCATGGGTCCTGAAACCTGTTTCATCCCAGCAGAGGCAGCGAGTTGTTTCTTGCCAGCTCCTGAGGATGTCTGCAGCTCGGTCCTGGATGCTTTTGGTGTTGGGGACAGGCATGGCACAGGGGGCTGTGAGGAGCCCTCCCTTCTGGGGTGTCCCCATCAGGGTCAGGGGAGGAGACGCATGGGGAAATTCATGCCTGGCAGCTGAGATAAATTGCTTTTCCCTCTAAGGCAGAGCATGGAGGTGGCTGTGTACCACTAGCAGAGCGGCCAGGGGAGCAGGATCCCTCCGTGTGCCCCCACCTTGCCCGAAGGGCTCTGGGCTCACTGGGGGAGACCCGCAGCCGGAGGGTGATGGGCATCGCCGGCGTGGCGGGGGTATGGGTGCCCACGTGTGCCCAGGTCACTCGCACCCACCCCTCCTGCTCCCAGGCTTGTACCTCCCCCAGTACCTCCAGCTCAATTCACTGACCCTAATCCCATGATAGGCTTTGCTTTCTGTTTATTTTGTGTCTTTCCAGCCTGAAACATTGATATGCAAGGGGCTGCTTTATCGCAGGGCTTTGTAAATGAGGCTTCTTGATGCATTAACACGTGGAGGCCAAGTGCTGCTGCTGGCGTTCTTGTGCTGTGTCTGGTTGTGTTGTCTCGGGCGGCTTGCACGGGGAAAGCCCTTGGCACCCAGTGCCCCGGGGGCAAGCAGAGCCCTGGGCTTTGGGGGGCTGGGGATGGTGCTGTGGGGTGGGCAGGAGCGTGGCAGTGAGGAGCTTTGCCCAGGCTGTGTGTCTGATTTACTCTATGAAGAAAATCAGATCCCATTAACCCTCCATCAGATGTCCCTGAGTTGGGAGCAGCCAGGAGCAAGCAGCCCCCTCTGGAGGGATGAGTTTGGGGGCTTCCCAGCTAGGGGGTGCGATGGAGGGGGGTGTCTGTGGAAGCTGTGGTGCTGATGGTGGAAACACAGGCTGCCAAAATAACCCTTCCAAAGTGAAGTGGAGCGTGCCCATGAAACACCCAGCTGGCAAAGAAAATATGAGGCTGAGGGCTCGGGAGAGCATCTCCTCCAGGGGATCCCCTGCCCTGGGGATCGTGCTCAAAACTGGGTATTTTTGGTCTCATTTTTTGTCAGGTCCCTCTTAGTTGAGACTTCTGAGGCTGGCAATGTCTTCACGGCTCACCGAAGGTGGTTTCTCGCAGCCTGCAATCAGGCTACTCAAGCACATAGGCAGATATAGCTGATTTACGCCTCAGTTGTGTGAAGATTAGCATGCATCAAAGTGATGATGCCGTAACCCTTCTGTCCGTGACCCCTTGTGTTCACATAAATAAAACCCGCTGCTGCCCGGGCGTATGGCTTGGCCCGGTGCGGGTCTGGGAGGCAGGAGGAAAGCAAAAGTCTGGGCTTGTGGCTTCAGCTTCGTGTTCTGCTTGGGGAGGACCTCAGAGCACTTTGTAGCATTTATGCAATATTTTAATTAATGTTCTTGGTTATACATTGCTGGGAAGTTGTCTGTATGTTAGTGAGATCCTGGCTTTGATTGGAAAGTTGGTTTTCATTGGTTTTTTTCACGAAATTTCTTGTCACCTCACTAAAATGGCAGCGCCCTCCCCTGGGCTGTGCAGCCATGGGGTTGGCTCAGCGGCTGCTCCTCTAAATGCATTTGTGGGAGAAACTTTACCTGCAGTAAACCAAAATTAAAATAAATGGAAGTAGTTTAGTGAGTAAAATGCTCCCGTATTTATTGCGTGATTTATTATGTATCTTGGCATTGGAAGAGCTCAGGCCGGGCTCTGCCCATGCATCATCCGATACTTGCTTCGGATGAGTTTCCAAGAAACGTTCCTGTCCCAAAGCACGTTCTCTGGGATAGTTGCCCAGGATGAATTCCCAGCGAGCGCAAACATGGCCAGAGCGAGCTCAGATCTTTATTCAGGTGTTCGTGGAGGAGAGACCGAGCTGTTTGTAATGGAAAAGATTGCAGTATACAGAGATACCAGAAACTATATTGGTCGCATGTGCTGTTGTGGGATTTTAAAAATATTTTTATTTATTTTAAAATTTTTATCCCGTTGACTGGCTGGAGCTGCCTGTGAAGCATAAACGTGCTTATCGGGGGTATGGGGCTTCTCATAGGTGGCTCTCGGGGAGGTTGCGAAGGCGGGTGCAGCATCCCTGTCCTTGTTGGATGTCCGGAGAGGCACCGAGGAGCTGAACGACCTGGCAGAGCCCACGCTGGGGGTGCAAAGCAGCCAGTCCTGTGCCTCAGCCCCAGCACTTTTTTTTTCTTTTTCCCCCCTAATGTTGCTATACATTTCTGCCAAGCTGCTAGCAACGAGGGCTTTGGGCTTTTGCTCTGCTCCCTGGGAGTCTGAGCCATTCCCAAGCGGAGCAGGGCATGGGACCCTCCCCGCACTCCCCATCACTGCACCCCGGGGGGCTCAGGGTTCTCCTGCCTTCCTACCACTCCACAGACCATGAGCTCAGACCAAGCCAAGGTTATTTATTATCCAGGCTCAGGGCAATAGCTCCAGCATCGGAGTTATGAGGATTAAAACCAGGATTACAAGTCAAATAAACACAAAGCGTGCAGCTGAGCCTGATGAGCCGGGCACCCGCCCATCACTCCTGTCTCTCCTCCTACACCCCCCATTGGGAGCATCGGTGTCAGGGGACTGACCCAAATTTTAGGGAGAGCATCAGCCACCTGGTAGCCCCCTCTGTCCTTGCTTTCTCCCCTCTGGGCAGCCCTGGCTCCCGGCTTTTTGGGTGCAATCCACCTCGGAGGGGATGCAGAGATATATGCAAGGGCATGGATCCCCAAAAAAAGTTTTGCCTCCAGCATCGATGAGGTTTACTTGGATTCTCTTACTCCAGCAGAGCAAAGCTTCTAATTGCTCTGTCTTCCTGGAGATTTAAATCACCTTTTTTAGTTACCCGGCACTTGGATGAGGGCTTTTCCCCACATCCCCGGCAACCCCTCAGCTTGTCCCCCGCGGGCTGTTGGGCAGCTCCAGGCTTGTCCCACCAGGGTGGATAGGGAGAGGAGCCTGAGCCGGTGGGATGAGCTGCTGAAGATGCCCTAGGGGTTCGTTTCTCCAGGAGATACCCCAGCTATTTTAATGGGCAGCACCTTGAATGCTGCAGCAGGAGCCAGGAGGACGGGGAGGACTTTTCCCCTTGCCGGGAAGGGTTATCCATCAGTGCTGCCTCCAGGATTTGGGCTCCCTGTCCTGGAGAGCGAGGCTGTCGTGGGGCTGGAAGTCGGGAGGTGATTTGTGCCCCTGGGGAGGGGAAGCAGCAAGAGCCCAGCACCAGCCCCGAGCACCTTTCTCAGCTGCTTTCTGCTGTGCTTTGGGACTTTGGGGGGCAAAAAAACAAAACAAAACAAATCTTTAAAGAGGCAAATGGCAGTGCAGACGCTGTTAATGAGCAAGTTGATAATGGCTCTGTGTGAATGTTGCATTTGTTGATGTATTATCTTCAAAACATCTGTTTTTCTCCATCTGTATTGGTCTTCACAAAGTCACTGCTTTTACCAGTTAATAGCAAGAAATATCGGATGAGCAAGCAAATATGTTTAGGGCTTGTATTATGAAGACAACACGCAAATAGAAAGAGATTCATCTTTTCCTAATGCCACTTTTATAAAAGGCAATAAAAATACAGCGCATTGTAAAGGGATAAACAGGCTGGATCTGAGCTGCCGCTGCAGGGTTGGGGACAAGAGACAAAGTGAAGGGAACCAAATTAATGCATGAAAAAGTAAAGGAAAACTCAACCTCCGGCTATATTATATGGCAAATAATCTGCCAGTGGGGAAAGATACATCTTAATAGCAGTTTTTGAAACGAGATGAATACTGTATACAGTGCATTTAAGGCATAGTGTGATCTGAATCTTAATCAACATGGGGAAATATAAATCTGAAAATAATAAAGATGAAATCAATATTGATGGTGAGAAGTAAAAGCACTGTATTTGCTGTAGTAAACGGTTTTAAGGTCCCAGGGAAAAATTTGTTCTAGAAAACCCATAGTAATTTACTATAGTTTCAATAGCTGGCACAGCCCCAGCGCGTTTTGGTGGCGTTTATATTGTCGCTATAGAAAAATTTAAAAAGCAACAAGGAATAAAAAAAAAAAAAGCCCGTCCCCGCTCCCTGCACAGTGGTAGCGCTGGAAGTGAGTTGCTCTTTCGGCTGGGCTGGCAGAGGCCGTGCCGGCATCCCGGCTTGGGTGGAGACACGCGGTGGGATGTTCCCCTTCGGCTTGGCTGTCACTGAGCAGAATAAGCCACTTGCCTTGTCCTTCCCAGTGTCTCCAGTTACTAAGAATAAGGCATCAAATTCTGACGATCTACAGAAACCCTTTTTGCATTTAAGGTTTTGCTTTAAATGTCTTATTTTCTTGTCCTCTGCCCAGGTGAGAAATCACTGTAATGATAGGTGATGCAACTTATGTTTAACCTTCTTGTCATATCTTTAATACATTAAATGAAATTTGCTGCTCAAGCGATAACCTTGTTGCCCAGCAGGTAAAAACACCGGGGCGGCTGACTCGGTGCTTCCCGTGTTGGTGCTAACCCCGAGGCCCATCAGTGCTCCTGACGTGGGAGCACAGCTCCTCACCACAAGTGTGAAATCCCCCTCTCAAAGTCATGGGCATTTGGAGAAAACTGGTTTGACAAATAGGAGCGATGGGTGTGCAAGTGGTGGGAGATTTGAGCCTGGTTGCATGTTTTGGATAGATGTTTTCTGCAGTTTTTACGTTGTCTTAATATCCGCCAAGAACCGTGGTGGCCGCTGAGCCACGTGTCGCTTTTCAGTAACCCTCTGCGTTTCGGGGGAAGCCTCACAGAGCCCATGCGATGCAGCTGTCTTGTTTGAGAGAACTGGAACCGCTCTCTGAGCGTGGTGATCAAACATTTTACATCAAAGGACTTGGAGCGGAAATCTTTGTATTTGGGGACCAGTTGTAGTTACAAGAGCTGGGCAAGCTGGCATAGATGCTGGGCCAGATCCTTCACCCAGTAGAAACCAGCGCCACGGCCAGAGTTCTGGCAGGACTTAGGCTGTCTGCGAGGCTAAGCCTGGAAGAAAGCCATTTATTTAGGATAACGATCCTGATTTGTGTTTGAATGTGTTCATGGGTGCCTGGTGCTCAGCCCTGGCTGAGCTGAGGTCTGGAGGTCAGAGAGAGGAGATGGTGTTGACTTCTAAGATTCACCTAATTACTTGGGTGTTTGGAAGTGGGTTCAGACCAAGTGAGAACTGGGATGGCTTCTGGGAGGAGGCAGAAGTTGGATCGTGGGCTAGGCTAGGTGGGGAGCAGGGCTGCTGTGGCTATGCTCATCCTCTCTCTTTTCCATGAGTGGTGGAGAAACCTGAGGAGCATCTCCGCCAAGCAGACATCCCTCTCCTGTTGGAGCAGGAGGTTGGGCTCGCTCACTCTGAATTCACTTCATCCTTGGGTCGTTTGCTCCTAAACTGCCCATCCCAGCTTTTCCCTATTTACTGAGCGTGTGTGCATCCCCTGCATGGTCCGATGGCTGCTTCCCATTGGAAAAAGGGTTGCAGAGCTGGGGGAGGTTGAGGGCTTTCAGGGCTGTGAGCCCTCAGACTGGGCACGTTATCTCGGCAGAGCCACGCTCGCAAGCAGAGCTCATCACAGGTCATTTTTGTGCCTGTACTTTACCAGACCCTCATGAGCAACCTCCCTGCTGCAGCGGTTTCAGCAGCTGGCAGGAGACCTGGGGTTTATTCTCTGTAAAAGGTTGAAAGTTACTTGGGGGCAATGGTGTCCTCTGCGTTTAATTATTATTTCTTAAAAGCCTAAGATATGTGGCTCCCTGTGGAGGTATGCAGGTTGAGTATTGATGGTCATAAACCACGCCAGAAGGAAAAATGTGGACCGCTCGCTGCTAGCGAATGGACTTTAAATCAACAACCGAAGCAGTATCGGTTCATAAAACCAGGATTTTTTTAGCCTTGAGGATAGAGGTACTTTAAATCCCAGCCTTTGGGTTCACTGATCTGCTGGAGAACAAACATAAAACTTCACCGAGAAGGACCTGACATCAGCACATATTTTTTGTGCCAAGAGTATTCAAGGTAGCCCTTTTGGTTTTGCTTGCTGCTTATGGCATTTCCTTGTATTATAATGATCCCAGCAGCGGCAGGAGGAAAAACTTATGACCCAGATGCTGCAGAAGGGGAAATTATTTACTGCGATAACCGCGCTTGTCGAGACGTGGTGGTTGTTTGCAGTGGAAATGGCAGGCGAAGCTTTGGAGGTGGAGAGCTTGCTCCTTGTCAAACCTGGCAGGGCACCGCCGCTGATGGATTGAGTTCTCTTGCCCTTTTATATTTTACACCAGGTTTTAATTGACACCCGGCCTCTTTACAGTGCTCTTTCGCTCCGTCTACACAATGTGTTATGTAGATGAGTTTAATGGTGCTGTTTACCCCGGCTGGTATTGATTGTGAGGTTTAATTCACTAGACAGCGTGCGCAGCTATTCACACCACTGGAATCTGATCTCAAGCCTTGGTGGGAAGGTGCCTGCAGGCTTTGCTGGGGCTGTGACACCCAGCCCAGCCCTGGCTCCTGCTGCGCTGCCGGCGCTCACCCCGGCACCCTGTCCCTGCACAGCCCTCCCCACTGGGGCCTGGCAATCCGCTCTCCTAAATCTTTGGTGGACGGGCTGGCTCGGGCCGTCCACGTGTCCTGCATGTTTGGCATCTGTCTGCAGCCTGCTCCAGGCCCGCAGGCTTCCTCAGCCCTCCTCTGGTTTTGCCTTCCTTTCTCTGTATTTTGGTTTTTTTTCTCCCCTTTCTTCCCAGCACGGCTTCCTACATGCGCTGCAAGGCCAATAAGCACAGCAGAGGATTTTCAAACGTAGCACATCTGAAATAAGAAAAACAATTTTTTCCAGCCCATTTATTATTTCCCCATGTAAAATGTATGGATTTCTCCGTGTTTATCAGCGCACTGCGAAAAATGGCAGAATACTGATTTACATAGGGTTTTAATCAAATCTCTCAGAAGGCAATGAGCTCTGAGTACCCTCTGGACCAGGCGTTCCCGTGTTGCATCCTGGAGCTAAGTTCAACCTGCTGGCAGCTTCCATGGATGCCAAGTTTGCTATAAGCACCCCTGGGTGCCACCACTGGGAGACATCAAGTTTTCGGGGTCTATTTGTTTTGTTTTTTTTTCCCCAGGTTCCAGCCAGCAGCTGGGTTAATGGAGAGGATCCAAGCTATAGCTCAAAACGTCTCGGACATTGCAATAAAAGTAGATCAGATTCTCCGGAACAGCCTCCTGAATGGGAAAGGTGAGCATCCCCAGGGGTCCCCACTCTCCGAACCTCCTATGTGTTACGCAGTTGCAGTAGGGAGATCCAGCTGAGCCTAGCGTGGGAGCTTTGGTAAAAATGCAGGGGAAGGGTTGCTGGTCTGAGGTTGCCCAGTTCACTCTTGTCTGCAGGACGAAGCAGGGCACCTGGAGCTCTTTGGGAGCCTTCCTAGGGCTGTTTGTGTCCAACCCTGCGCAGATGCAGCACGTGGTCAGACGACCTCTTTGAGGGAGAGGAGGTCCTGAGTGTGTTCTGAGCCTTCTCACAGCTTTTCCAGGGCTCTCACCTTGCTATTGCAGCCAGGAAAAGGAGACTGCATAGGGAACCACCCTCTGTGGCCTCTGACAGCAGCAATCTCCTCCTAAAAGCATTGCCTCGCTTGGCCCAGGAGGACTCGAGAGCAGGGGAGATCAATCTGCAGAGGAGCAAGACCTGGGAAACTCATGCCTGCAAGGGGGAGGAATGGTGACAAATCTGAACTGCTGTCAGAAATAAATGCCACAGAATTAAATACAGAGTTAAAGATGAGGAGCGGTGCCAGCACAAACACCTGGATAGAAAAATGTGATGGGTTGGATCCAAAGCCCAGGGGCTGGGATCCAGTGCCAGGAGAGACGTTGCCATCCCAACCTGGCAGTGCTGCGAGGGCATCTGGGCTCTCCAGATGTTTCTCCACACGGCTGCGTGTTTCCCAAGGTTTGAGCTGGCATCACCAAGTAGAAGATGCTTCCATTGCCTCTTCCACCTCATGCTTTTTTGGTTATAGGCAAAGGAGGGCTTATAGGAAGGGTGTTGTCTTTTATTAATCCAACCACAGAGGAAGAATAGATCCTGTTACCATTTTTAGCCACTTTTGTGCCTTATTCTGTGGCTGTCTTCTCTTGACAGCTCAGCAGGATGATTTTTATTGCAAGTTTACAGTATAAACGCTGTCAAGTGCTTCCTTAGATACTGCAGCCTGCTTATGGATGATTAACAGGAGCATGGATAGGTGGGACCTGGGGTCTGGACTGGGCTGGGAGTAGCAGGCAGGAGCTATAAAGAGACCTGCTGAGATTTAGGGAAGGGGAACGTGGTCTCGGCATTGAAACAGGGCTGGGGGGTTTCCTCTGTTTCCTCCCTGACCTTGGAGAAGGTGCTTCACATCTTGGTGTCCTGCTCTGTAAGGTGGGATGGGGCTGTCTGCTGGCGCAGCTGCGGTGCCGATGAATGTGCTTGGCGGCTGGCAGCCCCGTCCCACCCCATCTCGGCATTTCTGGCAGCTCTGCTGGCACATCCCAGCTCTCCCTATGCCCAAATTGTCTTTCTGCAGTGGTGGAAGGCAGGAGGGACCAGTGCGAGGTGCCCAGGGACCCCAAGTACCCTGACTGCGCTGGGAAGGTGGAGGTGAGTGGGGGTCCCCAGTCTGGAAGACGGTCCTGGCTTGGGGTGGAAGCTGCTGGGAAGGGCACAAAGCAACAACTCCAGGGGTTAAACTGGGAAGGGCAGTGGGGAGGGGGATGCTTTCCAGAATAGAACTGTGTACTTTAAAATGGGAAAGGTGCAGCCCATTGCAGAAGGAGAAGCAGAGCCAAAGACGTGGCAAGCAAAGCACGGCTGTGCCGCGAGGAGAAAGCACAGGGGAGGTGTCCGACCTCCTCTGGGAGCCTTTGCTGTATGACTGTGGCTGTTTTCCCCCAATACTAAGGTGTATTCCTTCAGATTTAGTCATAGGAAGCACTGAAGCCGCGGTACCCAGAGGTGTGCAGGCAGCAGCAGAATCAGCTCTGTGAGACCACCTCTGCCGGCAGCCCCCCTGCCTGTAGTGTCGGTGTTTAATGACAGGAGCGCGGCGAGGAGAAAGCACTGTCACATCATCTTTAAATACCTGGAGCGTTAGCTCGTGGCTGGGGAGGAATCTCTGCGTTGCACAGAAGAGCATCTCATTAAGGTGGCCAGGACCTCCATCTCAAATAGGATGTCCTGCCTGACCCAGCCTGCTCTTTACACCTGGATGCAGCTTGGCATTTGGCCCGGACCATGATTGCTTTGTCAGAGAGCATATTTACATGATCTAATTAAAAGCATCTCCCTCTTCCCTCCCCTTCCCTGGCTCCTGCTACAAGCTCAGGCTTCTGCAGGGCTGAGTCTCCCTGAAAAGGTATCAAAGGGTATATTAAAATGATACCAGGGGGTTGTATTTCCCTCTTCCCCTGGTGCTAGGCATCCTTTCCTTCCATGATTTCAGTAAATTTGGGATGTAATTTAATTGTGGAAGGCTGCAATTCGATCTCCCGTCTGTGTGATTGCTGCGTTTTACATATTAGGCACAGCGATGTGTCTCCTGAGTGGATTTCTTTTTGTAGTTGAATTAGGAAGTGGCTGGCAAGAGCCCTTGCGGGGGGTGATAAATCACTGCTCCGCTTGCTGGTTATTCTCCTTCATGTGAACTCATCCTCGGGGGCTGCCGGTGGGTCTGTCTCCTTGCCCCACCGTGCTCGGGGCGATGGGCTCAGCAGCTGGGCTCGCTCCCCAGCACAGCTAAGGAGAAGAAAACCCTGTGGTGTATCCTTTCCTAGGGATTAAGGGCTGTGCCCCCGGGGAAGGCATGTGTCGGTGCTGGAACCAGTGCTAGAAACCCAGGGAGCCCCCAGCAAACCCTCCTGGCTCTTCATAGAATCATAGAATGTTTTGGGTTGGAAGGGACCCCTAGAGGTCATCTAGTCCAACCCCCCTGCAGTGAGCAGGGACACTGCTAACTAGATCAGGTTGCTCAGAGCCCCATCCAACCTGGCCATGAATG
>BOSO01018546.1:0-27033 GCA_018403395.1 Gorsachius goisagi
TTCTTCCTTATATCTAGTCTAAACCTACCCTGGTTTAGTTTGAAACCATTCCCCCTTGTCCTGACACAGCTGGCCCTACTAAAAAGATTTTCCCCATCTTTCCTATAGGCCCCCTTTAGGTACTGAAAGGCCGCAATCAGGTCTCCCCGCAGCCTTCTCTTCTCCAGGCTGAACAGCCTCAACTCTCTCAGCCTGGCCTCATAGGAGAGCGGCTCCAGCCCTTGGATCATTTTAGTAGCCCTCCTCTGGACCCGCTCCAACAGTTCCATGTCCTTCTTGTGCTGAGGGCTCCACAGCTGGACGCAGTACTCCAGGTGAGGTCTCACCAGGGCAGAGTAGAGGGGCAGAATCACCTCCCTCGACCTGCTGGCCATGCTTCTCCTGATGCAGCCCAGAGTACGGTTGGCCTTCTGGGCTGCCAGCGTACATTGCCGGCTCATGTCCAGCTTCTCATCCACCAGCACCCCCAAGTCTCTCTCGGCAGGGCTGTTCTCCATCCTTTCTTCCCCCAGCCTGTATTGATACTGGGGGTTACCCCGACCCAGGTGCATGACCCTGCACTTGGCCTTGTTGAACCTCATGAGGTTCCAGGCTGTCTTGATGATCTGAAAATAAAAATTACAGTAGATTACTTTGATGGTTATAAATGTACTATATATTCTGTCAGTATGAATGCTCTAATGCTTCCTCAATTAATTTTGTTATATATAAAAATAAAAAATATGCATACTTCAGTTTTTTCCCCTAAGAATAAGATTTAGTAAGCATCTAATGTGTTGATCTTTATCTTCTGTTGAATATTTGTAGTCTTCAAAAGTAGGCAAAAATTTTTTTGAAGAAGAAAGTCTTATGATCAAGAGGAGTCTAAGGATGTGAATTGAATTGCTGGCTTGTTCACAGATGACTATGTCACCTTAGGTCCAATAATGAGAATAGTAATACTTTGATATCTCAAAAAGCTAATAAGCATTATTTCATTCACGAAGTGCTTTGACATAGAGACAGTTCTTTGGAATATATTTTTCTTTCTGGAAGTTCCACTTCTGGTTTTGGTTGAAGTCAGAAAATCTACTGTAAAAGGAAACATTTAAGTTAATAACACTTCTTCAAAGAAGAACCTATTCAGATTTAGATGGGGAAAGACATTCATCTTGTTTTATTCTGACTATCCTTACCAGAGTTCTGCAGCAGTAGATGACAATAAACTGACATGATGGAGCTTGAGACACATTTGTATTGGGAAAAACAATATTAAACTCTGTTTGGAAAACATGTAATTTGAAAGAAATGCTGACAAAATTTCCTGTATATGTACTATCTTGAAGCCATTTACCACACTGAATGTTGTCACATTTCTGTGTCTCGATTAAGGGAAAGGCTTTATGAGCAATGTATGTACATGACAGAATAGAAGAGAAGCACTTACTGGAACAGTGTTTACTGTTAAATTCTGCCAAAGTTTCTTTTAATTTGTGGCATTTTAATTCCATTTAGGGTGGCGCCTGCTAGTGGAATCTGGCGCTGAGCTACTGTACTTATGTTGTTCATTAAGGAACGTACTGTGTTAAGGACTGCGATGTAAAATATGGGTAATTGGGAACTGATCTGTTACCATGTTGGAAAAATATGCAATGCAGGTTTCAGCAACAGACTTCTACTGATATGCTAGGTTAAACTGTTTACTAGCTGGATTCTGTATATAGAAGAGACTATATTATGTTAGAAGTCTTTGTAGCAATTTGGCTACTCTCTAAGTTGCCTGCATCTATGTGGACGAAGCCACTGCAGTAATTCCTCTTTGTGCAGCACGAAACATGTTTTTGCAGATTCATATTTCCAGGGAGAGCAAAGTAAGTTATAATGATGGCAAAAAGCACATTAATGATGTACAACTGTAATTACACCAGAGATTTTTTTTGGAATAAAAGTCTTGCCAAGAAATCACAAATTAATCAGTACTGCTAGAAGGTACTGAAAAATTTCAGTTATATGAATGTTACTCAGATCTAGCTTTAGGGTAAATAGCTAGGGTATGCACTTAGGCAGAAATAGGTTAAATTAAGCAGAATGGCTATTCATTCAAACCACAACAGGAAGAGAAAGGGGCTACCACAGAAGGATCTGCCAAATGTCCCCAGTGACTCACGTGCCAGCCCTCCCTCTGCCACAGCTGAGCTGCAGAGGGATGGACTGAACCCCAGTGGCTTCTCCCTGGACCCACTGTGACATCCATACAGTCCCCTTACAGAGCTGGCTTTCCTCTCATGGAGGCCCACCATTGCCTCAGAGCCCCCAGGGCCTCACACAATGCTGGGTCTTTTATGTTCAGGAGGATTTTTTTTTTTTAAGCTATTGAAAAAGCCAAATGCAGAGCCCAGGTTCTGCAGCGTGGTGCTGTTAAACTGCAAAGCCCTGACTTTTAATGCACATTTTTCTTTTTACCACTTGACTCGCTGTGTTCCTAGGGCAGTAATCATGACCTGAGCCTAGCTTACAAACTGTCTCAAAATGAAGCCTGTGCCTAAGTGTTTTGCCGGGTCAAGGCCAGAAATGGCGTCTGGCAGTGGTGTAAGTCAGTACGCGCACCCATGCCAGGAGGGAATCCCACAAACTGGAGTGAGCCCAAGGGCAAGTAGGAGGAGTCTAAACTAATAACTTTTTTTTTCCACTGAGGATACCAGAAAAAGGTCAAAGGACCTGTTACAATTCTCTACTACAATTAATTTACGGGACCCACCAGGCCTGCAGGTCTGCGGCTGGGCCTGACCGATGGAGGCCGAGCAGGCCGTGGAGGGCCTGGCCCAGTGCTCTCAGACCCCATCCCCCCGGGCCCACCAGAAAGCGAGGCAGGGCAGCAGCCATGCAGGACAGCCACAGAGCTGAAGCAGGGCCTTCCCTGGTGTCCCCAGGAAGGTGTGTCTCTGGCCAGCTGGCTGAGATGTGGAGCTTTCCTTGCTGCGTCCTGTTCTGAGGTGGAACTGTGGCATCACTGCATGAAGGGAGCTTGCAGCGGCCTTGTGCCAGCAGGGTGGGCAGTGTGGGCCAAAGGCTGGCCCAAAGTCTTTCATCAGAGGCAGTTTCTGACACTGGAAATGGTTGTGGTGATTTTTAGGAAAACTACAACTGCTTCAACTGCTGGAAAGTTTCTGAATGAGAGACTAACTGAAAAGGAAAGACAATGATCCTTGCATACAAAGACGAACATAATTGTGGAAAGAGCCTAAAATCTGCAAGAGCACTGTTTTTTGTCAAAACATTAATTTAGAGCAATATCAAGACATAAAATAACAAAAATTTCATGAACTATGAACTATTCATAACATATGGAAGTTCTACATATATATTTGAAGGGTAAACAGACTTTTAAAAGCCCTCTTAATTATATACACAGTGTTACAATTAGCAGCACTGCAGGTTTATTTTATAATCTAATCATCGATGATGCATTTCAGTGATATAACACTGCTCATCCACAGATATCAAAACGCTTTGATAAATACAATTATTTTCATTTCACAGAGATAGTTTAAGACAAGAGAGTCTTTGTGACTTGTCTAGGAAAATACAGAAGCTCATTTCCTGTTGCCAGGGGCAAGTGCACTAAGAAAAGATGAAAAAATGCCTTGGGGTAGTAGACACATTTATTTTACAAACCAGCTGAGTCTCATCCAGGTTTGTTAGCTTAGGTGGGGCCCCAGGGTGATGCAGCTAGCCCCCAGCTAGGCTGGGCTAGTTCATGCCTTGTATTTCTAGTTTCTTGTGCTGATGGAGTGAATTCAAGTCTGGCTGTACCTAGCAAAATACACCCAAATCCGACTTCTTTCCAGTTCCTAACAGTGAAAGCACCATGGTGGCTTTCAATTGTTCACATGCAAAATGAATCAGCAGAGTTACTGAGCATGGCTGAGTATGGGACTCACCCGTTTTGACTCGAGGGCCCGCTGCAGTCAATGTCATTTTGTACAGACTCCAACTGCTGTGGTTCCTTTTTAATTTAGGCTTTAAATGAACTCAACATTCAAAGCAAAACACTGCGAAAAGCATTGAATGTCACATGGTTTCATGTGGTTTCGATGAAACTCTAAACAGGACCAAGCTCACTCAAAACTTACACCAGGATTTCCTTTAAGGGTTTGCTAATGGCAGCTGAGTTTTGTATTTCTGACTAATCCAAGGCCAACTTAGTTTCACAGGTACTTAGAGTCGGTGAAGAAATTTTCTGAAGCTATACTTCCAATCACTGTTAATTTACTATGAGAGAAGTGCCAAAGACAACAGTGGCAATGGTGAAGTGCTGATAAAATACCGATAAAGAGAAGAGGTTACTGTTTTGCAGAATGTGATGTTGGTCCAAAGGATCAAAAGTGCATTTTCAGTCCCGTTTTGCCACTTAGCACATACTTCCTTTCTCTTCTGTCCTGACTCTGCCTATACAGAAGTATGCCGGCACTGATCAGTTGTCTCTACATGCTGAGCTGGACAGCTCTGATTTGGGTTTGTGCAGCCATGGGCAGAGAAATTGCTTTAAATAATAAGCCAACTTTCTCATGAGACCAACAGCTAGTTCACTGCTGATCCACTCTGAGCTCAGGTCAGTCCGTACCTATATATGCAAGTGCAGGTTTAGTCTCTGTCTCTGCTTATCTGTTTCTGTCTCTATCTCTTGGTCTCTCTCCTTTACATGCCACATCTAAGACTGATCTGCACTTTCAGTAAGAATGTGGTTTTCAAGCCCCCAACACTGGAGTATGGTTTAGACTTCAGGTGTTAATTTAATCCATTATAGAGCAGTTATGCTTAGGAGTGAACTGTGGTGCTGTTTTAGTAAGGGAGGGTAGAGGACAGCTCAGGACAGACTGCAGAGGGGGACAATTAAAGGCCTAAAGGGATGACTTTTCCTTCCTAGCTTGAGGAAGGAATGATGATAGGAGCTGTAAGTAAGTGTCCTGTTTGGTAGCACTGTTCATTTGTATTTGTTTTAGTCTTTCAGTTATTCCCCTTCCCTCCCTTCCTCCTTCCCCCTCCCAAACCTACTTCAAACTGCCCAAAAAGGAATCAACACCTGTAGAAAGCCTTTCTTTCACAAGATTCAGCCAAGACCCTACTAGGGCCGTGCACCCTTAGGTGTATTCCCTCCACCCCTCTAGTCCCCTAAAGAGTCATCCTGTGCTGCTGGCACTGGGCTCTTGAAGCTGAAGTGGGATCTTTCATAGCAGCCTCAGTGCAAACAGAAGTGAAGGTGAGCTTGCAAGAGTGTCAGCAGCAGCAGCAGTGACTGGTCTGCCAGAGAGCCGCTTTAAAAGCCCATGATTGCCATTAAGCTATTCTTAAAATAGAAAGAGATTTTGTTAAAGTTTCTTATTGTCTTTGCTTTAATCATGACTGGATGCTATGAGTATCATGTTACGCTTATGTAGCTCTTGCCCTAAGCTCATATTTCAAAATAGTAAATAGACAAAACAACTTTTTCACTGATGCTTGCTCCTGCCCTGGGAAAAAAAAAGATGTGCTACTGCCTGACGGAGAACAAGAACCCTAAACATTGTTCACAGAGGATTTAAAGCTGCTTAAATAGGAAGCAAAACCAGTTTTATTTTCTTTTTAAGTTTTCTTAAGCTTTATCTGATTTTCCCTAAAATTCTTGAGAACATGATGATCTTGCTGGAATGCTTTCAAGATTTGGCACTTGAATAGTTTTAAACAGTTTTAAACTGTTTTTTCTGTTTTCCATTTACAGTATCAACACATCAATTTTCTTAGAAGTTTTAAGATAGATTTGTTAATCAGCCACATTTTGTAGATTGTTTTCCACTTAGAAAATCTCACTAGATTTTGGGAAAGAATTACAGATTTAGAAGTAAATTGAAATAAGAACAAAACATTTTTCTTCCTACTTATGCAGCGTATTTGATTCTGACCTAGGGGTGTAAGTCAGGAGTATATGACTTTTCCTGATTCTTTCCAATCCCTTGCTAGTGCTGAGATTCAGATGTTGCTGGTAGGCCTAAAGAATATATTTTATTCTCAGTGTCGCTGGTGATCATGGGAATTTGGGAGGAAGACAAAGCTCAGTGTTGCCCAGCATAGAGACTGGAAGATTCTTTCCCTATAAGAGCACATAGAAGTCACAGATCACTGAAAAATCAAGACAGAGATTCACAGACACCTTGAGATTGCCCTAATTATTATGGCACTCAGAAGCAGATAAATAAATAAATATATTTTTCTCATTTAGTTTCTGTGGTTATTTAGTTTTGAAGTTTTCTGTGTAGCCATGCAGGCTCAGAACTCCTTGTTTTCAAAAGAAAACTGAGATTCTCACTTGAGAGATTTAAATCCAGAAGGTATAGGTTTAGTATAAATGCCAGATATTATGTAACTTTACAGTAAAGTGATGAGTCAGTTACATCATTCACATGTGTTTTAAAAATAGCAACCAAATCATAGAAAATGAGCTACTGAAGACTATAAACACTTAGTAGTAATTCATGATGAAAAATTCTTGCCATCTTCTTATGATTTTGAAAATCTATTTTTTCACGCCTTGTGCTCCTTTCACTTACTACAGCAAGAGAAACAGCTTTTGATATATCTGTGTATGGATTACAAGACTGGGCAGCAGTTATATCTCTTCATGATTAGTGGGGAGGATAGCAAAGAAGTCAACTACACTTTGGGTGCATGTAGCACTATAACTGAAGCATTTTTCAATTCTGATCATGTGAGTAGCGAAAGCAGACTTCTAAAATGCTGTAAACCACAACTGGTGTCAAGTAGCTCCTTCAGAAGTGTGTGAAACTGTCCAGATTCACCTCATCATAAACCTGCTATTTTTCCTCAGTGCTTTTGCCACTTTCAGTTAATCTATAAAACTTTTTTTTGATAAAGCAGCATGGTAATATGTTTCATGGTAAGCAGAATGATGGACATAAGATGATCAAGAACTTAGGTCATTTTCTGTGGAAAATTCAAGTTCTTATGGTACTCCTGCTTAGACGGAAGGAAGTAGATTTGAGATAAGAATTCAAAGAAGACAAATGGGGCATATGGAAATAAGGTAGATGATCTCTTTGAAGCAGAAGTGGTTAGAAGGCAATTACTATGGGTTTCATAGTACACCAGGATGCCTGGGAAGCTTAAGTAGGTGACAGGGTAAATTACCTCATGTGTGGGTAGGCGACTCCGAGGAGAACCAGGAAAAGCTGACCAAGTTTACTATCCTTCAAGTTTGACTTACTATGTCATGTTTAATCTACTGAAAGTGATTAAGAATTGCGCTCCTTTTCATTATTTAAATAAGTAGCTCTTATTAGCAGCACTATGAGTAGTTATTCATATGTTATGGAAAGTATGTTCTGAAATCAAACTTGAATTTACTCTTAAATATTCAAAGCCTCACCACTGTTACAGAAAGGACTGCACTGACACCTTCTGAATCCATGTTCACTGGCAAGTCAGGTGATAACCTTGTCTAGATGGCCCATCATGAACTTTTCAGAAACACTGTTATGTATCAAAGATTAATGCTGCAACCAGCAACATCAGCCAAGCCATTTCAAGTTAATAAGGTTAAGAGTCTCAGAAAGTATTTAGGAGTACATGTGAACAAAACAGGACCCACAGAGAAGAGCAGATACCAGATGGAAAGCTTTATGTCAAATAGGGATTAGTGTTTAGAGTGTGCTTAGAAGATGTTTCTTGTCCAGGATGTCAGAGGTCTGGTGGTCATGAAAATGGTGTTGCTAGTCCTGCTATTTATGCCTGATACCTTCTGGCTGAGTGAATCACAATGAGGATCCAAAATTACAACAAAGCTGCATATTAAAGCACATTATTAGTTTTGTTCTTTGCATTTTCTTCTGGATCTAGAGATTAAGTTTTTGTGAAATCTTTCCTGGCATTAAAAGTGATTTCAGAAAGGTCTGGCAAATTCAGGGTGCTTTTCTCCAAAGGGGAAATGTAATTACAAAATATTAAATTGTTCTCAGTTAAGTACTCCACACAGGTTTAAAAGTCTTCAAGAGCTTGCAGTCTTCACTAAGATGCAATGGCCTAATTGTAAGCTGGTAATACAAAATACAAATTAAAAAAAAGAAAATCTCTTAAGGCAAACGTTAACCAGGGTCTCTGTGAGTGGGCAGGAAGTCCAGGACTCAGGTTTCACTCTAGACTTGTCACTCGGAGCCTCATTACTTATTTTCTGCCTAGAAGCCTCAAAACCAAACAGTGGTTCTGGGCTGATGGGATACTGAGAAAATACTGGTGGAAAGAAACCACTAAAAGGTTGCATCCTAAAAATAAAGCATAGCTAAACAAGGCTTAAAAACTGTAGTGGACTAGTGGTTGGTGACACCATGTGAATCTTTTCAGAATACAAAGTTCATATTACCACTATTTTAATCGTAAATGTTTTGAATAAAAGGTCAGTGGGGTTTTAGAAGGGGAAAAAAAACTATGAATGGAGATCTTTCTCACTCCTTGATAATCTGAGCATATTACTGTTTTGTTGGAGGTCAAAACTTGTCTGGGGAGGATGTCAGAGCAAAGTGGATGCTACAAGGCACTGGAGGCAGAGGAAGATGTTATACAGTCCCCCTTCCTCATCCAGTCCTCACGTGGGACTCAAACATCCCCTATCTCTGGCAGCTCTAAAGGAGTGCTGATTGACAGACGAAGGGAAATAGAGCATGACCAACCTTTGGTTCCTTTCCCTCTCACTACTAGAATGGTAAAACCACATGAGTAACACTGAGGATCTCTAAAGGCGATAGAAAGAGAGCAAAAGCAGAAGTACAGCAGGGTGCAGAGTAGATTCAGCGTAAGGAAAGTGGTATAGGATAGTGTACAAAGCGAATGCCTTGGCTAACTCCATTAAGAACAGCAGCAGTATCAATGTCTAATACGAGGTGGCATAATATACTTTCAGAATCCTAGAACAGGGTGTTTTATGGGCATGCAATACATCCCTGTGCTTGGTCCAAGGGTGGCTATTGCAGTGTACAGGAGGGACCCATCAGTAGCCAAAGGCTACACTACAACGAGCAAGTGTGCTTAAGCTGGGTGAGAATTCAAGGAGTTCTGTGTTCATGGTGCCATTCAGGACCAGACAGCAACTCAGAAATCCAACCTGCTAAGTGTTCTAGCTTCCTTAAATTAAAATATTTACAAGCAAAAATATAAATAGAGTTATAAAGCATATTTTGAAAGGCTTTTTGTCCAGTACTGACATAAGTTTTGCAGTTATCAAACTGAACATTTTATTTAAGTAAAATAAATGTGCTTCAGAGGTCTAAAATAATAGAGTCTTTGATTAACAGGCTTGCCTTACTCTCTTAGTCATCATGTTAATTCTCCCGACAATAGTTGTTTTTATTCTTCAAAACACTGCTTTCAGCTACTGGTGTCCATTTTGCATCTACTATTATTTGTCTTTTAAAGAATACAGTATAAAAATGGAAGCTCAACTAACCTCAGAACACACATTACTCTACATGTTACACAAAATGTAGAACTCTGTAAAGTCAGAAATTCTGTAATAATGAGCTAAATGTATAAATAAGAGACATTCATGGTTATCCGTTTAGGACTCTAAAGCAGGAAGGAAGTGAGAAAAATTAGATTTAAAAATCTTATTTAGAAATAAAAGTAAATTATTTTTTAAAACATACTTTCATCTACCTTGATTAACTTACATCCTTAGTAGCCACGGGCCATGTGTATATAGAAGTTCTGCAGTGACTTTTCTCATGCCCAAATTTATGCACTTCCTCAAAAAATGGAGAAATGACTACTTGTCAAAGTCAGCCAAAGTTTAAAATGCAGAAATATTTTCAGGTTCAGAACTAGCTTATGGCCATACAGTTAATAAATGAGGAGCTTGCAATTTCTTTACACTGTCTGCATTAGCAGATGCAGAGGCAGTCAAAAGGAATGGTAGCTTTTTTAGAATCGGGAACAATCTAGCAAAAAATGGTATTCAGAATGTTGTAATCCAGTCAGATTGTTTTAAATGGGCAGTATGGCATTGTGATAACAGATGGCAACTCAATTTAAGCAGATTCAGGCAGACTGATAGCATTCTGCCCCGGCTCCTCTGAATGAAAAGCTATGCGCTTCCAGTTTATATTGCAATAGCTTCATTCAGATTTCACACTTGGATAGACACTGTGCCATTATGAAAGCAAATACCATTTAAGGCTCCATGCATTAGTGTATGGAGATTTCATGGTAGTTTCCATTACTAAAGTGTCAAGTTAGTTGGAGCTGTAATAGCTGAGCTGCTTTAGAGTTAAGACATTACTGCTGGTAGCTGTCTTCCCTCCCCCAGCCAAAGGTTACAGTTCCTGGATCGAAGTTAGCAGAAATAACATGCCTATATCTTAACTACTCCATCTAGATGGTGCCAGCTGACATCCATCTTCCACAGTGGTTTATCCTAGGACACCAGGCTTTTTCAGCGGAAGTGCTACACATGTTCTCCTCTACTGACTCTGTGGTAACTCCTGGCAGAGGAATGGGATGGACAGCTGGCGGCAGAAACGTCTTTAATTTCACAAGAAAGATTCGCCAGAACTTGCTTCTCAAAATTCTAAATGTTAATAGCTTCCTCCTACAGAGATAAAAGACGTTTCTAAGCCAGTGGATAGCTAATGTAGTGTTGCCACATTGGAGAGAGAAAGAGGTTAATGGGGCACTTTGTCAAAACATGCAGGAGCATCACCTACTATGTTCTCCATAACCCTCTTCATCTCTGTGCACTTCGCAAAATGGCAAAGTGCATGAGGGGTGGAGCACAAGTTAGTTGTCTTACCCTACCCCAAGGGCTATGCACCCCTTGGGATATGAGAGCCTCAGTCATTTGCTTCCTCTTAACAGTAATGATTTGGGGGCGGGAGGGGGACTGAGGGGGGAGAGCCAAATGTGAACAGACTCTGGCTGCCTCCTGTGCTCTGTGTGCTTTCTCACTCCCTTGCTGACCCTCTCAAGAATAATTGTAATCCAGCTGAAGTTTTTCCTGGCTCTTGCCTGATTTAACAGATGTTTAATAATGGTTCTGGATCACTACTTATATGCTGAACAGTTTTTTGTTAATCTGAAAAATTTCTAGAGAAAAAAGACGATGTAGAAAGGTGGTGAGGGAAAAAAAACCTAAACAAGCAAAACCCCCAAAATGTAAAAAAATATTTTAATTCTCAGGGCGTTTATGTCTGGTCAGCAACAATTTAGCTGCTTCCGGAGTGACTTTCTTAATGTCTCAGTACTTAAAATGCTTTTGTAGTACACTTGGCAGGCACCACTGTGCAGAAGATCATGATGTACAAAACCACATATTTCCAAACAGCAGGCTTTATCTGTCTCAGCTGGCCCTTATATGGCCCTCCACACTATAGTAGCTAAGCTCCTCACAATCTTTTGGGCATTTGTCCTCAATGCTTTAGTGAAATATAGATGTGCTATACTCCACACTGTTCTTTAGGAATGGTCTCAGGCATGGCTATGAACATGACACTCTCCCTTTTCTCATGCCTTCGCAGCTATCTTGTAAAGCTATAAAGCTTCAGGCAGCTGCTGACATCCTGCCTGAGAATAACAAGCCACAGAATTAAAGCCATTAGGTAATCACTATATACTTTAAAGGTGACTGTCCAGATGTTCCAGGGGCCACCCTTTCAGACCTGCTGCCCACAGCCTCTCTCATCCAACTACAGGTCACTATAGTGAAGGCTGAGGTTCCTTACTAGTCAATGGAGAGCAATAGACAATTTTAGGGCATGAATCATCTGCTTAAAGAACAGATGAATCATACTCTCCAGTGCCTATTTCTCTTCATTGGCTGTAGAAAACCTAGACAATTATTTGGATAGAGAACTCTACATCTGGTCAGACACTCTTATGCCCTAGTGTGGTCATAGAAATCACCATCAAAAGACAATATAGGCATACCCAGACTTAAAGCAAGATCCACAGAAGTTGTCAGTCACCTGAAACAAACTACAGTCAGTAGGTACTCCTAGGTATCTTTGATGATACCTGTGTCAAAGTGATTTGTTTGAGGTCTCACACAGTACAGTCACGAAGTCTGCATCTCACAAGCCTCAGGTCAAAATGTTGTCTATTGATCTGTCTTCCTTACCAGTCTGGTGGAAATGAATAAACATTATAATTGACACAAATTCAGATACTGCATACAGAAGGTCTTTTTCTTAAATAAAAAGGTCTTAGTGACTAATTACAGGAAGGAAGTGAAATCATGCATGCCTGTGCCCTATGGAGCCATCTAACAAGAGGGCTGAAGCTATCCTTGTCTTTCACTGACCTATGAAAACAACATCTTTAAAGCTTTCTTAAAAATTACTCTTGCGATGAGAGGAGGCCATATGCAGGCTACTGGACACACAAATGTAGGTCTGCTTCTTTTTTGTGTGTATTATACTGTGGACTGGCGATTTTGTTGCGTTGCTACGTGACATCCCCATTAAATGTAGAGTCTTTCCACTTGAAGCTGGTAAACTAGATTACCTCCCTTTTTAACTTGCAAAGGTATAAGGGAAGACACATGCCTGAGAAACAAAATACTTGTTTGAGATTAGGAAAAAAAGCCATTGTTTCAACTGCTGTTTAGACAACCGGCTTTCACTTAAAGAAGAAAATAATCTTCCAAATGTTATGGCCTTAATGAAGATCATAAAAATGTGAAGGGAGGTTAACAGATGCAGAAATGCCTGAATTTGGTTAAAGCCTGGAACTACAGCTCGAAGAGGTTAATTGTCCCATTAGCTGTCACCTCATACTGAAGATAATGGTTTTTGAAGGACAACACGTTGCTATTTCACCACTTATCAAAGTAACAAAAGAAAGAAAAGGAATAATTTATTATTGTGATGACTTGCCAGAAATTATTCCTGGCCATCAGGTATGGGAAAGAGGAAGAGATGAGACAGAGATGAAGAACAAAGAGAGATTGCCATCTGAGGATGTTCCTAGTTGGGAGAGATTAATGTATTGCTGATTAAAGTGCTATCAAAGAATCAAAAGAAAACCAGTTTAATTCCAATTTCATAGTCTGTAGTTCTTGTTCAGCTAGTTCTCCATCGTGTTCTATTAAATAGAACTTCCATCAGTTCAGCTCAGAAGATAAGAGCTTCCTCTGGGCTTTTTGGCACTTTTAGCTTTGGCACGACCTTCAGCACAGCCAAGGAGTGCCAGGTAGGTGCAGTTGGGTATGAATCCTTAGGCAGCACTGTATCTGCTACACAGAAGTGGCAACCGATCTGTTCTCGGTCAGCCCTAACAGCCCAGCCAACTTAAAGCAAAAAAAAGAAAAGCCAATAACAAGCCATGCCAGGCTTGGGAAGATAACATTTTCACCCTTTGTAAAAGTTTGTCTCCAAAAGCTTAGAGACTGCAACTACCAGAGGACAGATGAATGTTTAACTTACACTAAGCACAAGAAGTTGCCAGACTCAAATACCTGAAGTGGTCTCAGCTCCCACAGGTGGGAGCCTGGCCTTTAGAACACCAGGTCCCATGACCATACCTTTTGCATCTCCTAGAAGATGCCATTTTTGCAATGGGAAAAAGGAGATGCATTTTCCTACATGCCACATGAGTTTGTAGTTCCTATCACTTACATTTGTAGGAAAATATACTAACTTTTCCTCCTTTCATTGATAAGGTAAATATGTAATAAAATACAGACACTTCATAATCTATAGTTGGTAATGTTGGTTTTGCTATAGTAATAGCTGGCATTACTATTCAGTTGGCAGAATTTCCCTCAGACAAATAAAGACCCCCCTGTCTTTCTAAAATAGTTAGTTAGAAAAGGAAATATTAATGAATTTTACCCCAGATTTATCCCAATGAAAGCAGAATCAAGACTTCATGTATTAGGCACCTAACAACCAATGAGATTACAAAAAAACTGATTTGAAACATATTTTATGTTGTTTTAATTCCACTGGCTCCAGAAAATATTTATGCATGTAGAAGGGAACAGGATCAGTCTGCTACTCAAAATGTGAGAAAATGATAGTGCTTGAACTGTAGTTTACACCACTTAAAATTAACCATAAACAATTGCATATTTTCCTAAAAGATTCAAGAAAGAACAAGTTTAGCTGCTCTGTTGTAAAAAATGACATTCAGTTCATTTTCCATCCTCCTCTTTTGAAAGAAAATATTAAATGTCTATGGAAAAAATGAACAGGAATTTGGCAAAACTTGGCTTCTGACAAACTGGCAGCAGTTACTGCATTACTGAAACACATTCATAAATGCTGGCTGCTTCTTCCCTGGAGGAATGCCAGTAAAGTACCCACCCTGGCATCTCCCTTTCCACATTCACCAATTCCACACTCTTAGGTCTTGCTGGCATACATCAACATTCTTTCTGCAGTAGGCCTTTTGTGCCATCCCAAGTAACTTTAAACCAAGGCAAATAAGGACCACATTAGTCCATCTTGGTTGTATCTTGTGGCTTCAGATACCAGACAGGTATATTCTGAGATTCAGCTATGTTTACAGGATACAAAAGAAGCATAAAGCAGTAAAACACAGTAAAAACTAGGATAGCCCTAATACTCATATGTGAGGAGCTCAGTTCTTTATAATTAGAAGAAACAACCTCTGTTCCTTAACCTGGTTAATTTTACTTCAGTGTATTCATGTTATTCCAATAATATTCTCATGTAAATGAGAGCAAAATTAAAGGTTTTTGTAAAGGCGGGCAATAATATGAATTTCCGTAAGTCTAATTTTAATCCTTTTCAATACTGAAATGTATCAGTAAACATGGACAGCTGTTGATACATATAGACTCATTCCACCCACGCTCTGAGCGAGTCAGATGTTGAGCGGCTCCCATTTGGGAGTTCAAGCTAATAGACACAATATTTAAGTTCACAGGTTTTGCTTCTCCTTCTGGCACATGTGCACTCCTTACCCCTCCATCCTGATGTATCCCCCCCAGGTGTCCAAATAGGACAAGCAAGACACTGTGTGGCATAACAGCTTCATGGAGGTTTGCACCCTTCCTAAAGATTTTTTTCTGCTGGACAGAATGATCATTGTTGTTGTTGTTGTTGTTATATTTATTATATTTATTTTTGTTTATTTATTAGTTATTAGCAGTAACATTTGTTCAGTGAACCCAGTAAGAATCATGGCTATGATGACGTAGGCACTGCAGCTACACAAAATCCTAACACACAAATACTTAGGCTTCATTTTAGAAAGGATCTAGGCTACGTGCACTAGAATTCTTAGGATGTATTGACATCTTGTGGACAAAAAGGAATATAACAATCTGTACCTACTGCCAGCATACATTACAGCAATATAAACACAGTATTTGAGGACATACATAAGCTAAGTTCACGCTACCTAGCTTGATGCTGAGAAGATTGTACTCAGAGTAGTATGGACTTCTTCTGAAGGAAAAAAAATGAATATTTATCTAGTTTGTTTGGATACTTTTGCTGTCTGCAATAAGTCCTGTGCTGCTGCAGTTAGACTTCTATGGGTATGTGAGATACTGTGGGTAAACTAAGTTGGACACTACTATACAAGACGGTTCCAGCAGCAACAGCAATATACTGGGGCTCAGCGTGTAGGAGCCTAAGGAGATGCACAGTTGTGACATTTTCATGGTGGAATAGGCAGCTAAGACCTCAGTCCATTCACTGTGGAAGGGCAGACTAGTATTGTTCTTCACAACTAAGTCATTCTACTTACAAAAATTAGTTTGTTTCCCTGTCACTATTGTTTACTTCCTCTCATGCATTCATTCCTTCACTCTCTGTGGAAGAGACCTCCAGGAAATCAAAGGGAACAGAGCAAAGAAGATTCCAGTTGTTCCACACTGGCTGCATTTGCAGGCCTTCACTTTAAAAGATCATTTTTAAAGGGCTCTTTTGCACCAGCATGACTTCCCTGATCTCATGTCAAACAAGCCAGCTTTGAATTGCCATAAGGAGATAGTGGAACTTCTGGATCTTCTGCCATGACAGAACCTAGAGTAAGGTTTTGGGTGCTTTTTTTCTCAAATGAGTGGTTGACAAGCCATGGCCCTGGGCGAGACTGATCAGCAGCCTGCTGAGAACAGTTACACAGTGCTGGCTCTTTATCTTTGTTTCTCATTGCATCTCTATATTAAAAATAGCTAAAACTAAGTTTAATAATTTCTTAACAAAACCTGTTTATGGGATTAATGGCTGGAGTTGTGATAAACAATTGGTGGGAAAAGCAGGTTGATGAGTTGCCAGAGATCCAGAACAGAAACAATTTTATAAGATGGACAGAGACAGGATGCACTGAATGGTTTGTATGACAAGCAACAGGAAAACTTAAGTCTTACATACTGCTTTCATTAGCAAAAAAATTTGTCTCAAAGCATTTTTATCGACAGCATTTTATCAGGGTTGCTACTGAGGCCATCCTTGTTTTACAGATATCAGGACTAAACATGGAAACATGGTGACTTGCTTAGAATCATCCGGAACACTTGTGTCAAAGAGATATAGCATCCATAGAATCTCATTTCTTTTAAGTGCTCTTTTATACTCACTGTTGCCCTTTCAATGCCATGTCTTTCACAGGAAGCTTATATTCCTTCTTTTGGCCCTCACTTGGTGCTTCACAACCATTGCACCTGCATTTCACATATTTGCAGCATATCTCGCTGCTAGTCTGAGTTCTCACAGGCCAAGCACAAATAAGCAGCAGATCCATGATTCTGAAGAGTGGTATTACAGCTAGGGAACACGCTAAATGCCATTTGCTAGCATTTCAATTAAGCTTTCGCTTGTGATATGATCTGAAAGCCCAGAACTGTACCCACCCAAGACCATAACCTCCTCATAACCTCCCCTCTGTCCTGTGACCTCATGCTGTCACACCATACAGTCGAGATGCCACCATCACAAGAGGTTTGTGTTCAGTCACTTTCCGAACTGTTTATGTTTTTGCAAACTTTGCAGGAGTTTTGCTGAGAAACCATTTTTAGCGCTGGTCTCTTTGAGCTATGGAGTTCAATCAGACATTAAAATCAAAGGAAGGCTTGAGAGCACAGTAAAGTGTGGAAGGGAAGTTTCAAAGGATCGCTCAATCAAGCAAGTTACATAGATTCCCTGCAAAGCAAAATCTCAGAGTTTCCAACTCTGTAATAGAAAAACTGGGGGGTAAAGGAAAATAAAACCCAAAGAAACTTTTTAGCTTTTTAGAGTTCAAAGAAGAAATCATGTTTTTCAGTCACTGCTAGTTACCATCACTTCGCCTTTACAATCAAACCCAACTGAAATGCTTTACTGAAAGAGGTTGCAGTTAATAGTGTAAACAGAAAGGACTTAGACAATATTAGGGCTAGCTTCATTACTAAGTTATTGAGGTCATTATTAACATTATTAAGGCTAATTATTCTAGGTGTAATACTAAACTGATAAACTTATTTTCAGGACCTGAAATGATATCTTTCCATGGTGCTATACTGTAACAGATAGCCACAGCAGATTCCCACTGGGGTGTTCTCTGTTGTGTGGAACTGACACGGTTTTAAGATATTATAGTAACTAGCCAGTATCTGAGTAGTTTCCACACAAAACCAGTATCAGCCTACAAAAATTCCGAGTTTACTCCTGGAATATGGCACTGCTTCAGTCACAGGCACATATTTTGGGGGTTTGTTTTGGTTTGTAAAGATTTTTAAGTGTTTTTCTTCATGGTAGTTTGGATTTGAAGTTTTTGATAGGAGAGTTCAAGGTTTGTAAAACACCTGTAATGCCAATTTGCAAATGCTTTGGGAGAGTCAAATCAGTTATTTAAAGCATTTTTTTTTAATTTAAATGAATATATGTCTTGAAAACACCTAATTTAGTAGCAGTTTTCTTTAACTGTCTTTTGCACCTTTCCCTACCTAACTTTTCTTTTTTTTTTACTCTTCTTTTGGTGGAGAAGTTTAAGCTCTGGCAATATCAGCATTCTCTGTGTATAGAAGTTGTCCTGGGAAAATAGCAAAGGTAGGACCAACCTCTTGCAGTAAGGATAGTATAACAGGACAGTTGGTCACCTTAAAAACACTGCCTGATGTTTGTGTCTTGTGGGGCTGGGTCCGCACTCTCCATGACTCTGCCTATACCCAAAGCTGTTGGTGTTTGGTAAGTAGCTTAGCTGTCTAAACAAACGAGGCTGATGAGACAGCATCCATCTGCAAGGTTTCTTCTCACAGCAACTTTGTAAAGGCGAAATGACACAAGTTCATGAATACGAATAAAGCAGTAGAGGAGAGAGACCTAAACCAGTGCTCCCACTGAGACAAAGGCAGGCAGAATTCAGCCCATTGTAGCCATACAATGGGCCATCCAGTTGACACACAGTGCCAACAGCTAAACATCATACACACTTACTGGAAGCTTTGAATCAGCCTTAATAGATGTGGCCATTAAAGTCCCTCAGAAGGAACTGGAAGAGTTGGGCAGGGGGAAAAGAATTGCCATGGAAAGTGGAAGGAGCTGAGAAAGGAGTGGATTGTATATGGGTGGTGCAGACAGAGGGGAAGCAAGGCTTCTTTAGCTCCTCTGATCCTTGAATAACCGCCTGGTTTTGCTCCCAGTCCATATAAATGATGTGAGGTTCTGCGGCCTGTGCTACTGCAGGTCAGAGCTGATGATGGTTCTCCCTGCTGTTGAAAGCCTGTGAAAAGTGGCTGGTCTTTTGCAGTTGCACAGAGAGCAAAACAAGGTGATTTTGGATTGGACTAATCTTTGCTCTTACTTCTGTAGCAGTGAGGGATGTTAGATCAGAGGAAGTATTTTAGGGTCATTGCTTTTTTTGGTTGCTCTAGAAGGGCTCAGTACTGTACCTTAACAACAGTGTTCTTCGAAAGGAAAGACATGATGTTAGCCTTACTAGGGGCGACAGGCATGCCGGTTAGCACCATATATGAATTTGTGAGGAAGACAGCTGTTACCACTGGGGAGTGTATTGAGATTACTAAACTCTCCCCCAAACAGCCATCAACCAGTAAAGACTACTGGCAGTCAAGCTCGATTGGACAACTGAGTTTTTATTTGATAAAGTGAGACAGAGATAATGGATGATAAGGAATAATTAATCCTTAATTTTAAATACCATACAGACTACTTTTTCCCACTTTTGAATTTCCAGCTTTTTGTCTTACAACCAAGAGAAGTAAAATTTTAAGTAAAACTTCCCAGAACTATTAGGTGATAGGCAATCTTAGGTACTGTTAATGCCTGCAAGTCTATGTATGTCCAGTCTGTGTCAAATGTAAATAAATTCTCCAGTGATCCAAGCTGCAAATGCGAGCATACATGTTCTGACATCAAATCATAGAATCATAGAATCATAGAAGGTTTCAGGTTGGAAGGGACCCCTAGAGGAGAAACGTACAGAAACTCAGTGTCTAGGAGTTAAGAATCAGCCCCCCCATACCTTTTAAAAAGTCTGTGCCATGGATGTGGTTCCTCTATCCACTACCTTACCATGTGTCTGCAAGAGAGGGATCCCCAAAAGGTAACTCAGCTGTCCAGTAAATAAATAAGAATACAACCCTACAACACGTTTTGCATTTCTGGAGGTTTAGCTTGGGTAAGTCCATAGTGTCCCTAAATTTCTGGGCTGGCCTCAAGTCTCTGGAAGGAAAATTGGGCTGCTGCTAGGGAAAAATGCAAAGCAGTTCAGAATTAAGGTTTATTCCTGGCATTAACAAAAACTCCGTATCTAACCCATATCTAACAAATCAGGTAGTTGTTTCCGTGTGCCTGAACTTCCCTGTCTATGAAAACAAAGCTAATAGCTCCTCACCCGTTCTCAAAGTGCTTAGAGAATTAATTTACATCTAAAGTGCTTTGAGCTCCTATGACAGAAATATGAAATGTTCTTGTTATTTTTCCAGGGAAATAAAAGTATCCAGTCACTCAGCCAACTGGCAAGGCACTTCAGATGCTTTTTGACTGTGGATATCTCTGTTTTCCAGGCTTCAGAAGGGCATGTCCAACACCTGATAGCTAGGTTTGGTTTCCCTTCTCTAAAATGAATGATAGCTGTGTTTTTAAACAGAGATAAGGGGAAAGGGGACAGTGAAGGATAATGGCAGCAGTTTGGGCTGTCTCTTTTGGCTTGGCCTCAGCCCTCTTATCTCACCTAATGGCAGAGTAAGTGTCAATGTTTATTTGGCCATTCTCATTCACCAGCTGCTCCTGTACCATGGTGTTTTTCTTCCCAGATGGCAGCACGATGTTCCACGATAAAACTGACACAAAAAACAATACAAAATTTGTCTAAGAGAGGTTCAGCAAGCATGAGAAAAACAGCTGATATCTTTCAGAGCTAGCCAAGTTGCCTGACCTTGATGCCAGAGTAATTATGGTCTGATTTGAACAGAGGGTAAGAAAAGAAAAGCCACTGCCAGATTTATCAGGTATGCTTCTGGAAGAGGAAAAAAATAGTAAAGCTCCTCTCCACTTTTTGGCTCTGTGACAAAATCAATTGCTGCAATCTGAAAAAGCTCCCAGAAGTCCCATATATTAGCAAGTCTTGCGAACTATTACATGTTGGCTAATTAATGCCCTTCTAGATACATATTTTATTCAATTATACTGTGATCTCATTCAAAGGAACACTGAGATGATATAAACAGCTGTATTTTCCTGGTTTTCGTCTTTGATTTGTCAATATTTAGAAGTATTGAATAGAGATTTAATATTTAAATAATATTTATGGTTTTTAAAAATAAATATTCTCTCCTAACACCTAGTTATTACAGAAGAGATGTAACAAAACTGTTTTATTAATCTAATATCTCTGAAAGCAAGATATTTTCTCCTTACCAGACAGTACACACATGTGTACAATACTTTGTCCTGCCTTAAGAACTAATGCTTTTAAAATCTAATTGCTTTAGAATTACACCTTTTTAATGATTGTTAAAAAATAAGCCAATATACTACTTCACTTAAATATGAACCCTTCCAAAAAATCTCCCTTTTCCATCTTGCAATGGCAATTACATTTAAATATATTTTTTTCTGCTGGATTTCCAATTTTCTTGGGTCCTATGTTCTGATCTTAAGTTAATCACGTCAAATTCTGAACATCCATTAATATACATGCAAGGATGCAGCTGCAAGACTAGGCTCTTGGATTATAGGTTCTTTGGGTAAGAGACAGCTTCTTCAGCCTGGATGCTGAGCCCTCTTACCCACTCCCCAGCTCTCCTACTCACTGGCTGTTCAGGCTGATGCTCACTAGCAAACCGAAGCAGGCACTCACATGCCTGTCTGACAGGTACCCTGCGCTGGTGGGTCACCCCAAATGCCAGCACTGGTACCCCTGCCTGAACTCGCCCACTAGTCCCCTGTCAAGTTTGCTAGCAAATTACACACCTGCACCCTCACATGCACCAGGTTTGGGGAAGATACAAACACTTCCCACTGCCGTGATGGCACCAGGCACATGGGCTGTAACTCCAGCCACCAGAGTGGGCTCCCTGCCCTTACACGTGTCACTCAGACTGGTCCCCCCAGTAGCTGACACTTGGGACACACTGTTCCCATCCCAGTAGCTGGCACTGAGGTCCCCACTTGCTCCAGTTGCTGGCACCACAGCCAAGGGGCACCTACATCCCTGGTCTGACTCCAGTCGCTGGTAAGAGGGTTCCACCAGTAGCTGCCGCTTAGCCCTTAGAGCACACGCATGCACATGGGGTACGGAGTGAGATTACACAGAGGGATAGTTAAGGAAGTATTTAATAATAAAAGAGGGCAGACTGCAGTGATCAGGTGCAGAGCTTGGTCAGATAAGCAGCAACGATTTAAATGTGTCAGGTCCCATTTGGTCTATTCCATCCTTTGCTCCTCCCCAGTCCCCTTTCCCTAAACATTCCTGTATGAATTTTGCGTAGTCCCATAGGACACCCCCTCAAATATGTCAAATCCTCATGTTCCTCTTATTTCCTCCTCCTCCTCAGTTACAAAGTCCAAGCTGGCGTCTTCTACCATGATGCCTGGTAGTTTCTTAATGGCCCATCAATTAGTGACTGGAGTTTTTGGGTCTTTGGTATTGCCTTGTTATCCCTTGTCTACAAGGTCTGTGTCTCTGTGAGGTCTTGTTAGAACTTTTTGCATTGAAAGGTCCTTGACAGAATAACCTTAATGAAGCAGATGCTCTCACCTTCCAAATACTCTTACAATAGTGACTCGCTTTCTTTTAAAGACAGACAGAATTTCCCACATGCTGCTTTTAATCTTCTTGAAATAGAGCCACTAATAGCTGCCCTGCTCTGTTTTTAAGGGAGCAGTGAGAATCAAATAAATTGGAAGTACTAAAGTCGGAAAAGTAAAATTAATGTTTTACTTAAATAAAATACTGTTCAATAAAAATAAATTATTCTAATGATAACTGAAAGATCCTTACCTATTTTTTTTTATATTTTACTCCAAACCCCTCAAATTCATACTGTTGACCTCTTCTGTTTCACCTACAAGTCAATCCTGAGGAACGCTGGAGAGGGCTGCGGGAACAGGGAGCAGGCAGAAGGAGACCAAGCCCATGCTCTGCCAATCGCTCTGTGGGCGCTTGTCAGACAGCAGTGGAACAGTTCAGTGTTTCAGTTTCTGCTCGTGGCAGATTGCGGTTTAGCGGCTACAGACAGCACAGCTAAATGTCACAGTACTCATGTTTGGTTCACATGTGGTGCCTGAGCTAGGCATCTCTAGATGAAAAAAAGATGACTTTTTCTCATTTGAGTTAAAAAGCCAGAATTTTTGTTGTGGGAATGATAGCAGTTACACAACTTTACATGTAGCCTAGCGTTTATGAGAACGATGGAGAAACTTAGACCGTGGTTGTGCGTTCCCTTCTAGCTCCATCTCTGCCAGACGAAGAAGTGGCAGTTCCCACCAGATTATCACTGCCCTCTCTGATTACCCCTGTCTTCCTCAGATCTGCCAACTAAGCATTCCGGCACTGGAGCATTTCCCATTCACCTTAAAAGGACTCATCCGATGGAGCTCCCCTGGTATATGAGGGAGTCCTCGTACCAGCAATTTAGGTGATAGATCTGAGGGACAGGTAACATGCAATAAGAGATAATAATGAAGAGACTGTAGAAATAGCGCTCTTCGGCTGACACTGGGAAAAGATTGATTGAGTCAGTGTAAATTACAGGAAGAGTTCATTTACCATGATGGCAAAGAGGATGACATTATCTCAGTTGTGCTAAGGCTTTCAGCCTTGTATTGCTGGAGGCACTGAAGCATTAGCAAATCTTTCAAAACGCGCTAAGGCAACAGTTCCTGGTTCCTGCCTTTCCAATTTACTGAATGTTCCCCAGGCTGGTAGGAATTATGTGGGAAAACTTTACTCTCTCTCTTTCATTTTTCTCCAGTCACTTTATTTGCAGCAAATGCCAGTCAAAACAGAAAAATTACCACGCAAGCCTCTTTAACATCCCCAAATGGAAGAGAACCAGCACAGTTAGGTCAGAAATCACCATTGTTGGAGGGTGACTTTTCTAGCAGAAAAAAGAAAAGGTCATTTCCTTTTAAAAAAATGGATTCACTTTGCAGATACTTTCCTTACAACATCTGTATCATTAACTTTTGCTTGTAAGGTTTCTCGTAAGAATCTGCAAAGCCATCTATGCAGGACTTAACTGGCACAGTACTTGCCTCCGTCAGGTGTGTTTGAGCACTGCCACCCAGTTAGGTACCACAGTTATGTGCCACTTCAACCACTAACACCTAGGATAGAAAACACTGAATATATGCAGAAATCTGTGATTCAAGTATGGAGATATTAAAAAATTAAAATGAAATCTGTGAAATCCTTGGGTTATCACCTACATCTGTGTGTCATCTTTTATAATAAAGTGCAGTGCACCAGTATGAAAAAAGGATAAATTCATCAGGTAAATTATGTATTTTTTTTCTTCCATTTTGTTGTACAGCTTTTTATGTTTTAGTGACATATAAGATATCAGATGCCTGACAAAAAATCTCCTTTATACATTCTCTTGCTGTACTATTTCAATTTAATGGCGATGTAAGCCAACATTAACTTTTTGCCACCCCTTGTGTTGAGTAGACTCCAGATGGAATATTTTTAGCCAAACATTGTGCCTTTTAATCATGCATATCTTTACCAATGGAACAAAATAAACCAATAAGAAGTCGGTGGAGTAACTGAAGTGCAGTTTCAGACCGTTTGACGTACAGCAGCCTTTCCTGGCTTGCTAGCCTCAAGAAGAGGCGTTTTACCACATGATAAAATGTGCATCAGCTCCCTCTCTAAAAGCACATTCTTCTTTGGAGGGCTGACAAGGGCCACTTATCGTGTGCTATAATTCTGCCTGTGCCAGATTCATAAATGAAGTGGTATTTCACCCTAGACTAAGTGAGTGAGTTAGATGTACTTTCCTGGAGGAAAATCAAATATCCTAAGGCATTGAAAGAGTTAAGAAGGTCATAGGATTTGCCAAGCATCATGAGGTAATTCTTTGAGTCCACTCATCTCAGAATGACTTAAGACTCTGGACAATGTCCTTCTCCTTGAGATTCCAACAGGATCAGAGGACTGTCTCTGTAAACAAGATTAAGCAACAGCTGACTTAACGAAAACTTGGTGCTAATTCAGGAAGTCATTCTAAATTACTGTGGATTATCTAGATTCTCAATTCCTCCCCATACAAACAAAAATCTTTTAACTAATATTATGGTTTAGATCACATTTATGCTTAAAAAAACCCACTGCGTAAAACCAACTTCTTACTCAATTGACCTATTCGGTGGAGTGCCAAAAATACAATTTTTTTTTCCCCTTTTCAAGCACCTTTTCAAAAATGCTCAGTGAAGGAAAAGAATCATAGCAGCTACAGTGGCTCATACATCATCAGAATTGTCAAGGAGGAGCTAAATGTAACTGGTGTGTTAAAAGTCACCTAGTGAAATAACCTTTAAAGCTGCATATAAAGTAGAGACTTCAGCTTCTAGAATGACAGAAGACTTGTTTCACATCAACACTAACAAACATTGATTTTTTTTTTTACATAGACCTCAAATTAATCACTGTTCTATTAAGTTCAGATATGTAACAAAGGAGATTCCCTTCTAAACAAGATTTTGTTTTCTCTTTTCCTAGAAGACCCTTCCTGACTAGTACTGCATTAGTGCAATTTGTCATAAGAAGTCTTGATGAGCAGAGTTTATATATAGAAATAATTATTTATTTGTTAGGGTTTTAATCTTTTGTGTTCACCCATGAATGCCCACCGTAAACTTGGAATCTGATCTCATATTTTGAAAATAAAATTATTGATTATGCAAGGAGAAAGTTATTATAAAGACAGTTACAGATCCAGAAATATCTTTGGTAATTTATCTTAGCACTACAGGGGTGTTTTCTTTATCCTCATTTTTACAGCATCTCCACTTTGATTCTATGCAAAATGGCTTTCTTACCTTCTTTTTATTTCACTTGAAGCACTTAACTGGTCAGAGTTGTGAATAATCTTTGACCCCTGTAGAAATATCAGAAGTCTGGAAAGGCTCCCTTAGGCCAGCTCCTGAATGTGTAACTCTCAACTCCTGGACGTTTCATAGCATACAATATAGGCTCACAGAAACTTAATTTAGTTGTCAGAGATCAGGATTTCCAAGTTTTGGTAGTAATTACCTTTCTGAGCCCATATAGCAAAATGAATGAGACATAACATCTGTTTTCTGGTTTCTTAAGTAAACTTATATTGAGTGAATTCAATCATTGATTAACTGTTCAAGCCAATGAGACATCACATTTTTCAAAGTCAGAAATTATTACAATTTCCATTGAGCCTATGATCTAATTAGAACTGAGTGGAAAACAATTTTCTCAGCCTGTTAAAATGTTTGAGATCTCAAGAATTTTCCCCAAACCAGGGAAGCCTGTAACAGCCTTCCCAGCAGCTGCAACTCCCAGTCTACTGTATGGACGTTCAAAACTCTCCTACCCTTAATTCAAATCACAGAATGTGGGTTTCCCACATCTTATTGATAGCCAAACCACTAGGAGGTTAGCTACAACTCTGCTGGTTTAGATCTGAAATGGCATCATAGTGATGGGGATGGGACATGACGGATGTGGGGCCTGGGAAACAGGATTGATTTTGAGGTTTAGGGATGGAGCGATACTAATTATTGGACAAGGGAATTCAAATCACTGTACTCATTCACTGCAGGGATATGAGAGGGACTAAAGTAGATTAAATCTTTGCTGAAGAGAAGGTTTTGTAACAAACCCATCATTTCTGAGCTATAACTATCACACATCTGTATTTCCTAGGAATTGGTCTTTCCTAGTTCCAACAAGGTTTTCCGGAGATGAAGTTCTGATAAGTAAACCCCCTGTTTGGATTTATGAAACTCCTACAAAAAACATTCTTTTTCCACAGGAAGATGCTGCATCTCCTTGTAGATGAATTTTGATCAGAGTAGATTAGAGAGAGAGTTGGGAGAATGGGGAAGGCTTGCAGGATGGATTGGAGGCTCAGAAATACATAGATAAAAAAGAATAGGAGTCTAACGTGGAGAGACCGAGGACTGGGAAAGATGTGGGATGTATACAAGAATGTTGTGAAGGATGTAGGACATGCTGGTAAAGGTGTGGGTATCTGAAAAACCTTGGAACCGTGTCTTTGGTTGAGCATGTAAGACCTAAATTGGTGATGTTGAGATGGTATCGGGAAGTACTGGGATCTCTGGAGCCCTGATCCAGGATATCTGGAGTTACAAAGAAGTGCTACTGCATTTGTGTATTGGGTTTGTGTGGCAAGGTCTTGGTAGTGGGGGGGCTACAGGGGTGGCTTCTGTGAGAAGCTGCTAGAAGTTTTCCCTGTGTCTGCTGCTGGCCAAGGCCAAGCCAATCAGCAGAAGTGGAAGCGCCTCTGTGATAACATACTTAAGAAGGAAAACAAACCAGCTGCGTCTCAGTAGCCGGAGAGAGAAGTGAGAGGATGCAAGAGAAAACAGCCCTGCAGACACC
>BOSO01018547.1:0-28133 GCA_018403395.1 Gorsachius goisagi
TTTGCTATATATAAATGGACAAGCTGCCGTGTTGCGGTGCGCACGACTTTGGTGGGACTACCCCCCGTGCTGCCCAGCGCTGAATAAACATACCTACTTTACAATCTTACAGATTGTGGAGTCTGTTTTCCGCACGTCAGATGCCCATATTCACTCCCATACGCGTCTATACACACATATATGCACACACACCCTATATACACACACACCCCTATACACATGTATAGGCCTATATGCACTCCCCTACACACCTATACACACACGTATGCACATACATATTCACCTATACACACGTATGTGCCCATATGCACTCCCATACACGCATATACATACACACATGCACACACACACATATACTCACCTATACACATGTATCCACCTTTATTCACTCCCATACATGCCTATACACCCACCTATATGCACACACATGTACGCACACACATGTACGCACACACATATACACGCATACATACCTATACACACATAGAGGCCCATACGTATGCACACGCACACATGTATAGCCACATATATACTCGCCTATAGACACATATGTGCCCATAGGCACTCCCATACACACATATACACACACCTATAGACACATATAGGCTCAGATGCGCTCCCATACCCATATATACATACACACATGTATACTCACCTATACACATGTATCCACCTATATTAACTCCCATACATACCTATACATACAAGCATACATACTCACCTATACACACATATGTAGGTGCTCCCATACACACGTATAGACACACCTATAGACACATATAGGCCCATATGCACTCCCAATACATGCACACACACACATGTATACCTGCTTATATACTCGCCTATAGACACGTATGTGCCCATAGGCACGCCCATACACGCACATACACACATGTATATGCACACCCACACATGTATACTCACCTATACACCCTTATAGGTCTATAGTCACTCCCATACACGCGCATACACACGTATGTACACACGCACACATACACACACCTATAGACACGTATAGGCCCATATGCACTCCTATACATGCACATACACGCACCCCTATATGCACATGCATGTATGCACACGCATATACATGCAGCTATAGACACGTATAGGCCCATAGGTGCTCCTATACACAGACACACACACACGCACCCCCCACACACATACTCACCTATAGACACATATGGGCCCATATGCACTCCCATACACACATACACACATGTACACACACATATATACTCACCTATACACACGTATCCACCTACATCCACTCCCATACATGCCTATACACCCACCTATATGCACACACACATATGCACACACATATACACACATACATAGTCACCTATACACAGGTAGAGGCCCATATGCACTCGCATATACGCATATACACACACATATACATGCACCTATAGACATGTATAGGCCCATATGTACTCCCAATACATGCACATACACACACGTATGCACACACACACATGCATACCTGCATATATACTTGCCTATAGACACGTATGTGCCCATAGGCACTCCCATACACACGTATACACACACATACACACACATATAGACACATATAGGCCCATGTGCACTCCCAATACATGCACACACACATGCATACCTGCATATATACTTGCCTATAGACACGTATGTGCCCATAGGCACTCCCATACACACGTATACACACACATACACACACACATATAGACACATATAGGCCCATGTGCACTCCCAATACATGCACACACACGTATACCTGCTTATATACTCGCCTATAGACACATATGTGCCCATAGGCACGCCCATACACGCACATACACACATGTATATGCACACCCACACATGTATACTCACCTATACACCCTTATAGGTCTATAGTCACTCCCATACACGCGCATACACACACACACGTATGTACACATGCACACATATACACGTACCTATAGACACATATAGGCCCATATGTGCTCCTATACACACACATACACACCCCTATATGCACATGCACGTACGCACATGCATATACACGCACCTATAGACATGTATAAGCCCATAGGCACTCCCATACACACACACATGCACACCCCCCATACATACTCACCTATAGACACGTATAGGCCTATAGGTGCTCCCTTACACACACATACCCCCACCACCACTTACCTATAGACACATGTAGGCCCATAGGCACTCCCATACATGCACACCCCTCCCGCACCTATAGACACCCTTATATGCACACCCCTATAGGCACACACCCACACACATTTGCACTTATAGGACCCCCCCACCGCCACGGGACCCCCCCCACCCGGGACATCGCCCCCCCCCGACCCCTCCAGGCCACGCCCCCTCGTGGAGCCCCGCCCTCCGTCCGCACCCACGATCGTGCTGGCGGCTCCGCAGTGGGGGAACCCCCCCCCCCCCCCCCAAACCGGGACCCCCCCACTCGTGACCGGGGTGCACGGCGTGGGCGAAGGCATCGCCCCTCCCCCCCCCCCCACCCCCGCTGCAGGTACCAGGGGGTGGGGGTGGGGCTTTTTCCCAATAACACTGCCCCACAGGGTACAAGCACCCCAAGTTGGGGGGGGTGGGGGGTGCAAGGGTGGACCCCAATTCATCCCCCGGGGGGAAGGAGTGGTGATGGGGCACGCCCAAATCATTCCGGGTGGGGTGGGCTGTGATGGGGGACCCCAAAATCATTCCGGGGAGGCAGGGGGGACCCCCCAGCTCACCCCGGGGGGGGGTGGCTACAATGGGGCATCCCCAAATCATCCCAAGGGGGGGGGCTGCACTGGGGGACCCCAGAACCATCCCAGGAGTGGGGGGCTGTGATGGGGGGACCCCAACTCACCCCAGGGGTGCCTGAGCCCCCCAGCACCCCCCCAATGACCCCTAGCCCCCCCCCAGTGACCCCCACCCCGCTGGTTTGGGGTGCCAGGGTAGCCCCTAAAGCTGGAGTACAGGTGTTTGGGGGGGTGTCCAGCTATGCGGGCCCCTCCCTTTCCCCTTGCACCCCGTTTTCTCCCAGAGCAGATTTGATGTGACCCCCCCCCCAAGATGGAGCTGGGAAGGGACCCACCAGCCCCCCAAAATCAGGACACGGAGGAGAGGGGTGACACACCCCCCCCCAACTGGGGAGGGTTTGAGGGGGACAATGGGTGGGTGTGGAGGGACACCGCTCCCAGAAACCAACTGGGGTGGGTGGGGGAACCCCCCCACGGGCGCCCCTATGGATGCTACGAGTGCGGGAAGGGTTTCGGTCCCAGCTCCGCCTTGGTTAAACTTTGTAGAATCCATAGGGGAGAAAAACCACGACCAATGCAGGAAAAGGTTTCGGATCCGGTTGACCCATCTCCACCATAGGAAAATCCATAGGGGTCAGCAACCCTATAGATGTCCCGATGGTGGGAAGAATTCCAGCCAATGCTCCAACGTGGTGGCCCATCAACGGATCCATACGGTGAACGCCCCTATAGCTGCGCCCGGTGCGGGAAACGATTTTATCAGAGCTTGGATCTCATCCGTCATCACTGGATCCATGCCAGGGACCCATGTTAGCGGCTCATCAGCGGATCCATACGGGCGAGGAACCCTATAGATGCCCCGAATGCGGGAAGGATCTTGGTCAGGGTTTGACGTTAGTTAAACATTGTAGAATCCATAGGGGAGAAAAACCACGACAAATGCGGGAAAAGGTTTTGGATCCGGTCGAGCCATCTCTGCCATGGGAAAATCCATAGGGGTGAGTGACCCTATAGACATCCCGACAGCGGAAGAGTTCCAGCCAACGCTCCAGCTTGGGGGCCCATCAACAGATCCATACGGTGAAAGCCCCTATAGCTGGATTTAGGTTTAGACACCCCACACCCCCCCTAAAAATCAGGCTCTGCTCTTCCCATTGTGGCATCGGCAGCCAACTGCAGTGGCTGGAAAATTTGGGGGGGGAAAGGGGGCGAGATAATGGGGGGGTTGGGGTGATTTTGTAATTAAAAAATACTCAATAAAATGATATAAAGGGGAGATGGATCCATCCCAGTCGGGGCCTGGGGGTGCAAAGCGAGGGAGAAACCTTTGGGTGCTGGGAGGTTGGGAACCAACCCCCCACCCCTCCCAAAATATCCCCCCCACCCAAAATACCCCCCCACACCCCCCAACTACCCAAAATACCCACACACACCCCAAAATACCCCATACACCCCCAAAATACCCATGCACACACCCAACCCCCCCACATACCCCCACACCCTCAAAATACCCCCACACCCCCCTAAAAAAAACCCCACAGCCCCCAAATACCCCCCAAAATACCCTCCCATGCAAAATACCCCCCGCACCCCCAAATACCCCCACAACCCCCAAAATACCCCCCACCCCCCAAAATACACCATACACCCCCAAAATACCCCCACACCCCTAAAATACCCATACATGTCCCCCAAATACCCCCCAAAAAAACCCCCATAGCCCCCAAATACCCACATATGCCCTAAAATACCCCCCACCCCCAAGATACCCCCACAGCCCCAAAAAACCCCACAACCCCCAAAGTACTCCCACCCCAAAAATACCCCCCCAAATACCCACACAACCCCGAAATACCCCCCGCCCCCCAAAAATATCCCCACACCCCCAAAATACTCACACGCCCCCAAAATACCCCCGCCCCCTAGAATACCCCCTCACCCCACCTCCCCAGGGTCCCACTTTGGGGTGCAGCGATGCTCCCCCCCCCCTCCCCGGGTGGATGCTGAAATGGGGGGGGCGGGGCGGGATTCCCCCCGTTTTTTCGGGGGGAGGGCTTCAGAGACACCAATCCCCCCCCAACTCCCCCAAATTCGGGGGGTTACAGGGGTTCCGCCCGCTGCCAGCGCCCCGGGGGGTGCAGGGCTCGCCGGCCCCCCCCCCCCCCCCAAAAGCCGCCCCCCCCCCGGCCGGCGGCTGAAGGGTTAAGGCGAGGCTGGAGCGGCGGGAGGCGGCTCCGGGGCCGGGATTCACTTCCTAGGGCGGGGGATCCCGGGGCCGGCGGGGAGACACGCGGGGGACCCCCGGCAACCGGTGGGGTGCGACCCCCGGGACCGGCGACGGGGACGGAGACCCCCACGGTCCCCCCCGCCAGGGAGCGCGGAGCGGGGCCGGGCGGCATCGGGGCGGGGAAGGGGGGGGACGGGGAAGGGGGGAAACCCAAGACCCCCGGGAGGTTCCCCACGACCCACGGGAGCGCGGAGCGGGGCTGGGTGGCACTGGGGGGGGGGGGGGGACGGGACCCCCGGGAGACCCCTAGGACCCCCAGAGCGGGGCCACGCTGCACTTGGAGGGAGGGGGGTAAGGGAAGGGGAGCCGCAAGACCCGCGCGAGATTCCCACGACCTCCGGGGGCCCGGAGTGGGGCCGGGCAGCACTGGGGGGGGGAGGGGACCCCCATGACCCCCAGGAGACCTCCGTGACCCCCAGGAGCCTGGAGCGGGGCCAGACTGCATTGGGGGGGGGGGGGTTGGGAGACCCCCAAGTCCCCCAGGAGACCCCCAAGAGTGGGGCCAGGCTGGGGGAGGGGGGAGACCCCCCCAAGGCCCCCAGAAGACCACCCAAGACCCCCAGGAGTGGGGCCAGGCTGCACTGGGGGGGACACACACACAGCCCCCCCATAGGCCCCCCACAACTGGGGAATGCCCATCCCCGGCTCCCCACAGCCCAGCATCCTCCCAGTGACGCCCCATGGTAGGTCAAAACCCCCCCTCCCCCCCATCCCCCCCCGACCCCCCAGGACCCTCCTCACCACCCCAGCGATTTTTGGTTTTTCCCAGAAATCCCTTTTTCTAAGGGAAACTCTGGAGAAAAGTGGGGTCATGGCTCCTGGGGTCATCCCCTCTAGGGTTGTCCCCATGGAGATGATGGCTTCTGGGGTCATCCCCCTAGGGTTGTCCCTGTGGAGGTGACAGCTCCTGGAGTTGTCCCCTCTAAGGTTGTCCCCATGGAGGTGACAGCTCCTGGGGTCATCCGTCTAGGGTCGTCCCCTCTAGGGTTGTCCCCTCTAAGGTTGTCCCCATGGAGGTGACGGCTCCTGGGGTCATCCCTCTAGGGTTGTCCCCTCTAGGGTTGTCCCCATGGAGGTGATGGCTCCTGGGGTTGTCCCCTCTAGGGTTGTCCCCATGGAGGTGATGACCATGGAAGATACTGCCGTGCCTCTCATCCCAGTGCCGACAGCCTGCGGTGGGGACACCGTGAAGAGGAATGGGGACACCGTGGTCCCTCTGGGTAAGAGTCCCCAGGGCTGGGGACAAGTTGGGGGGTTGGATGGGTGGCTGAGAGGTGGCTTTTGTGGGGACAAGTGTCGAGGGATGCGTGGTGGCGGTGCTTTGTCCCTAAGGGGGGCTCTTGTGCCGTGTCATGTCCCCAACCCTTCTGCCATCATGTCCCCATCCCTCCTGCCACCATGACCCAAACCTTCCCCTACCATGACCCCAAACCTTGTCCCACCGTGTCCCCAAACCTTGTCCCACCATGGATCCACCCCTTCTGCCACCGTGACCCCAAACATTCTCTTACCATGACCCCAAGCCTTGTCCCACCATGAATCCACTCCTGCCACCATGTCCCCAACCCTTCTGCCACCATGACCCCAACCCTAATCCCACCATAGCCCCATCCATTCTGCCACGGTGTCCCCATCCCCTCTGCCACTGTGTCCCCAACCCTTCTCCTACCATGACCCCAAACCTCCTCACACCGTGACCCTAAACCTTCTCCTACTGTGTCCCCATCCCTTCTCTCACCATGACCTCAAGCCTTGTCCCACCATGAATCCATCCTTTCTGCCACCATGTCCCCATCCCTCCTCCCACCATGTCCCCATCCCTCCTCCCATTGTGTCCCCAACCTTTCTCGAGGTGGCTTTTGCCTTGGAGCCTTGATCCTCTCCTCGGGCCTCCTGGCTCTTGGCTGACCATTTCCTGGCGCCGTAGCTGGTGTGGTTCCCGCTCCACGTTAACCCCTCCCAGTGGGAGAGAGCTGCTGGTGATGGTCTCTCTCCCCAGCAGATTTGGAGTCAATCAAGGAGGAGGAGGAGGAGGAAGAGGAGGAACGGCAGCAGGACACTCCTGAGCAAGCAGACGCACCGGTGGAACCCCCAACCTCCAGCCAGCAGCAGACCCCAAGAACCCATCCCGGGGGATCCCTGCTCCTGGGGGACAACAGGAGCCACGAGGCACCCAACACCTGCCGGGAATGCGGGAAGAGCTTCCGTTGCCGCTCGGCATTGGTGAACCACCACCGGATACACACGGACGAACGCCCCTTCGGCTGCCAGGACTGCGGCCGCCGCTTCAACCGGCGCTCCAACCTGACCACCCACCGCCGCATCCACACCGGCGACATGCCCTACAAGTGTCCTGACTGCGGGAAGAGCTACCGCGTCAGCTCCACCCTCCTGCGGCATCGGAAGACACACACAGACGAACGACCTTACCGGTGTGAGGAGTGCGGGAAGAGCTTCAGGCACAGGTCCACGTTGACCATCCACCACCGTGTGCATTCAGGGGAGAGGCCCTACAAGTGCCCCGAGTGCCACAAGAGCTTCAAGAACAGCTCAGAGCTGGTGCGGCACGGGCGGATCCACACCAGCGAGCGCCCCTATGATTGCTCCCAGTGCGGGCGGCGTTTCGGCGACACCTCCCAACTGGTGCGGCACTGGCGGATCCACACCGGCGAGCGGCCCTACAATTGCTTGCAGTGCGGGCGGCGTTTTGGCGACAGCTCCCAGCTGGCGCGGCACCAGCAGACGCATGCCGTCAAGCGCAAGGCCCCCAACCCAACCTGTGGGAAGGGCTTGGCCAACCACCCCAGGCTCGCCAAGCACCAACAGGGACATGACGATGAGAAGGATTTCCGCTGCCCCGACTGCGGCCGAGGCTTCAACCGTCGCTCCAACCTCCTGGTCCACCAGCGGTCCCACCTGGAGCAGAAACCTTATATTTGCCTGGATTGCCCCAAAAGCTTCACCAGCAGCACCCAACTCATCCAGCACCGGCAGATCCACAGCGAGGAGAAGCCTTAGGGTTGCGCCGAGTGGCGGCAAGAGCTTTTGGCACAGCGCTGGCCTCGCGTTGCGTCGTGAGAGGCACCAGCCAAAGATGGGGACCACCCCACTGGGGACCGTCCCCATCCTGGTGGCATCTCAGACCTACCTATGCATCACGGTGGTCCCTGGGTGGTAGCACTGAGGGGTAACCAACCCATGCGCTCACATCCCACCGGCTCTTATTTTTCTTTCCCTATATGTTTTTATATATAAAGTTGGGTGTTTTTTTTTTTGGGGGGGGGGGTTTTAAACAATACACCCCCAATCCACTGGTTTTTTGCCATAGATTATAGATGAGGGGAAGGGAGGGAAGGCCCATGGGCTTCACCCAAGAGGCTTGACGCCTCGGTTCTATTTCTTTATTTTTTTTCCAACCCTGTTCAGGATCTTTATGAGGGATGGGTCACAAGAAAACCGCAGCCGCCATAAAAGCCTTCGCCCGTTGGCATCTCTGACAGGTTTGGCTGGGACGGAGTTAATTTTCTTCACTGTAGCTTGGGGGGGGCGGGCTGCGGTTTGGGCTTTGTCTTGAAAACGGTGTTGGTAACGGTGTTGGTATCGGTGTTGATAATGCCAGCGGTGTTGACAACGCCAACACCAATGCCAATGGTGTTGATAACGCCAACAGTGTTGACAACGCCAACGGTGTTGGTAACACCAATGGTGTTGACAATGCCAACGCCAATGGTGTTGACAACGCCAACGGTGTTGGTAACACCAATGGTGTTGACAATGCCAACGCCAATGGTGTTGACAACGCCAATGCCCACGGTGTTGTTAACACCAACAGTGTTGACAACATCAACGGTGTTGATAACACCAACGGTGTTGACGCCAATGCCAATGCCAACGGTGTTGATAACGCCAACGGTGTTGACAACGCCGGGATCTTTTTGTTGTTGCTGATCAGGGCTTACACGCAGCCAAGGCCATTTGTTTTGCTCCTCACCCCACCCCACCCCATCGACGAGGAGGCTGAGGGTCCTCAAGACACCGCCGGGAGGGGCCACGACCGGGGACAGCCGATCCCAAGGGATATCCCACAGCCTATGATGTCATGCTCAGCGTGTAAAGCTGGGGGAAGAAGGAGAAAAAGGCGGGACACACACACACACACAACATTGGGAGCGATGGCGTTTGTCTTCCCAAGTCACTGTTGCGCTTGACGGAGCCCGGCTCAAGGCCCACTGGCCAATGGGAAGCAGTGAACAAATCCCTTGCTTTGCTTGCGCACGACTTTTGCTTTCCCTATTAAACCACCTTTATCTCACCCCGTGAGTGCTCTCGTTTTTCCCCTCCCGATTCCCCCCTCCCACCGGCTCCGTGGGGCCAAGTTCCCGGCAGCAGGGATTAAACCACGACACCATTGTGGGAATATCTCTGTGGTGGTGACGAAGCGGGGGCCATGTGGGTGGAAGAGCCTTTTTCAGAGGGGAAAACTGAAAAAATTCCCCAATTTTGGGCTCCGGGAGCATCTTTTGCACCTGGAGGGCCTGAGGACCCCTCCAAGGAAGCAACTGCAGGGGTGGTGGGGATGGGGTGGAGACCCTGGACCTGGGATCAGGCTCTCCAACCCTCTCCGTTCCCCTTGGACAAGGGTGAGGGTTCAAACCAAACCATGGATGAGGTTTATTTGGTGCCGATGGTTCTGTCCTTCCAAACCGTGGAGCCCACGTGTCCTCCTCACCCTCCACCCAACCACGGCGTTGTCCCACCACTCCCATCCTTGCAGCACCATTGGGAAAAGTCAACCCTAGAGACAGCCAAGCCCCAGCCTGGGGGAAAATGAGGTCTTTTGGGTTCAGCAAGGCCATACCAAGGCGGTGGGTGGAGGACAAGTTTTTGCAGCTGAGTTCTGCTTTATTGTTGGCAGCACTAAGGGGGCAAGAGCAGGAGGTGGAGTTGGGCTGTGCCCGTCTCTGTCCCCAAGATGTCGCGGGAGCCTCTTCTGAAGCCCTTTGGACAACTCACGAGTTGATTCATCCAAAGACGAACCATAGATGGGCAGGACAGGGGTTGAATGATGCCGCCAAACAACACCACATGAAAAAAAAAACCCAGCCCAAACCTGTAAGCGAGGAAGAACTCGGCCCAGTGTGTCCCAGCAGGGTTGTGGGACTCTTTCCACTCCACCTCTTCCTTCCCAAAGAAGCTGAGTCCCAAGCAGTGTCTTCAAAAATTCTGATCTGTGCCCAAATCCAGCCACCATTTGGCTTTGGAAGAAGCACACGGTCCATACGGTGTTGCTTGATGCCACCAGAAGAGATTATTGGACCAAGCAGCTGTGACTTTTTGGAGTCTAAAGCCAATGAGTCCACTCTTCCTAATGAATCTCTGCCATTGGTCTGCGTCCCTCAGCCAGGTCCCTGTGGGGAAACCAGGAAGATGTGGGCACCACCAGCCAGGTCTCTACCCAACGTGGGTCCTCCGATGGGTAATGAAGTTCGAACAGCGGATAAAGCTCTTCCCGCAGTCGGGGCACTCATAGGGCTTCTCTTCCCGGTGGGTCCTTTGGTGTTTAATCAAGGCAGAACTCACGGTGAAGCTCCTACCGCACTCCGGACACTCGTAGGGCTTCTCCCCAGTATGGATGCGTTGGTGGGTCATCAGATTGGAGCTGCGGTTGAAGCTCTTCCCACAGTCGGGGCAGCGGTAGGGTCTCTCACCCGTATGTGTCCGCTGATGCCTGATGAGGTCCGAGCTGTTCCTAAACCACTTCCCGCAGTCAACGCACCTGTAGGGCTTCTCCCCGGTGTGGACACGCTGGTGGATGATGAGGCTGGAGCTCTGGCTGAACGTCTTCTCGCACTCCTCACACTTATAAGGTCTCTCCCCGGTGTGGATCTTCTGGTGGCGGATCAGGTAGGAGCTGATGCTGAAGCTCTTCCCGCACTCGGGGCACTTGTAGGGTCTTTCCCCTGTGTGGGTGCGTTGGTGGGAGGTGAGGTTGGAGCTTTGGTTGAAGCCCTTCCCACAGTCAGGGCACTTGTAGGGCTTCTCGCCGGTGTGCAAGCGTTGGTGGGTGATGAGTGTGGAGCTGTCGCTGAAGCTCTTCCCGCAGGCGGGACACTTGTAGGGTTTCTCCCCAGTGTGCAGACGTTGATGGGTGATGAGGTGGGAGCTACGGCTGAAGCTCTTCCCGCACTCCAAGCACTTATAGGGCTTCTCACCGGCATGCAACCGCTGGTGCACTGCCAGGTTTGAGCTACGGCTGAAGCTCCGACCACATTCCTCGCAGATGGTCGGTCTTTCCTCCTCCGAGCTTCGTGAGGTGGGGTTGCAACCCCTCCCCGTGGAGCATCTTCTTGGCTTTTCCTCCCCATTGACCTCCTGCTCGATGGAGCCCTTCAAAACAGCCTCTTCCGCAAGATTCTGCCGGGGAGGTTTCTCCTCCATGTTCTTCATCCCCATCTCATCGCCTGCTGGAGGAAGGAACAAGGAGAAGAAAGGGATTTGCATCCGTGCCAGAGGGAAGGGGAAGGAGATCCTCCCACATCCGTCGCCGGGAGGACGGCGTCAGCCATGGGGCTGTCCTGCAACCAGAAGCAATGCTCGGCTGGAGGATGGAGGAGAAGAGAGGATGAGAGGTCAAGGAAACTCCTCCTCACCTGCCTGGGTATCTTGTAGCATCTCCTCTTCCTCGCAGCCTCCTCCTCTTGGGTCTGGCCAAGGTTTGGGAATGGGAAATCCTGGGGGGAAGCGGGGGGGGGGGGGCGGGGGCGGAAAAAACAAGCTGTGAGTGCGTTCCCCAGGTTGGCTTGTGTGTTGCTCCTGCCCAAGTCCATCCCTATTGGGAAGTCAATGGGCAGGAGACTACCAGCAGCTTGTGTCCATGAAACTCTCCGAATCACCAAGATACAGCCCAAACACCTTCTGAACCACCAAGATACAGCCCCAAAAAACCTCTGAAACACCAAGATACAGCCCCAAAACCTGAACCAAGATACAGCTCAAAAACCTTCTGAAACACCAAGATACAGCCCAAAAACCTTCCAAACCACCAAGATACAGCCCCCAAACCCTCCAAGACACCAAGATACATCCCCAAACCCCTCCAAAATACCAAGATACAGCCCCAAAACCTTCCAAACCACCAAGATACAGCCCCAAACCCCTCCAAAACGCCAAGATACCGCCCAAAACCCCTCCAAAACACCAAGATACAGCCCAAAACCCCTCCGAACCACCAAGATACAGCCCAAAACCCCTCCGAACCACCAAGATACAGCCCAAAAACCTTCTGAACCACCAAGACACAGCCCAAGAACCTTCCTAACCAACATGATACAGCCCCAAAACCTCCAAAACACCAAGATATGGCCAATCTGTGGGATCAGCGTTATAAATACAAAGATCCATCCTCAAAAGGAGGTGGGGGAGGTATAAAGAGCTTGACAAATGTGGTTATGGGAAGGGAAGGACCAGCATCATGGCCCTGCAAGCCCTGTCCCACTGCAGCTGTAGAGGGGCCAAGGCCAAGGCCAAGGCCAAGGTCAGCAACATTCCTGGCTATGGCTCAACCCCCAAACCACTTGCTCTCAGCCCAAAACCCACCCAACACAGCACCCAGACATGGGTGGGAAAGAAAGGGGACTGTGATGATTCAACCCAGAGGGGTGGGGGTCTGCAACCAGTCCCCACCCCTGGCCATTGCCCCCTCCCCCTCCATTACACAAGGGGAAACTGAGGCAGGGACTACCAACCCCAAAAAGGGTTCCCATAGGGCTGGGGAAGAAAAGTGCTCTGGGATCCTTCTTCCCTGTTACCTGGGGGGGTCCCCCAACTCTGGGATCACTGCTCTTGGGGGTCCCAGAGGTCCCCCAGCTCTGGGCTTGCCCCTTTCCAGGCTCCTGGCTCCGGGCTCCCAGGAATCCCAGGGTGCCATCCCCCTCCAGGCTCTCTGCTCTGGGATCCCGGGGATCCCTCCCCTCTCTGGGCTCCCCACTTCAGGTTCCTGGGAATCCCAAGGCTCCCCCCCTCCTCCAGGCTCCCAGAGGTCTCAGGGGTCCCCCCCCTCTCTGGGGGTCCCTGCTCTGGGGTCCCGAGGATCCCAGGGGTCCCGACCCCTCCAGGCTCCCCGCTTCAGCTTCCCGGGCGTCCCGGGGTGTCCCCCCCTTTCCAGGCTCCCCACTTTGGGGTCCCAGGGCTCCCCCCACTCCGGGCTCCCTGCTCTGAGGTCCCAGGGATCCCGGGGGTCCCCCCCACTCCGGGCTTGCCCCTCTCCGGGCTGCTGGGGGTCCCGGGGTCCTCACCCCCGCTCCGGGCTCCCCACTGGGGGTCGCCCCCACTCCGGGTTCCTGGGGGTCCCAGGGGTCGTCCCCCCCTCTCCGGACTCCCCGCTTTGGGGTCCCGAGGATGCCGGGGGTCCCCCCCACTCCGGGCTCTCCCCTCTCCGGGCTCCCGGGATCCCAGGGGTGCCGTCCCCCCCACCCCCTCCGGGCTCCCCGCTCCGGGTTCCCGGGGATCCCCCCGCCCGGGGCTCCCGAGGCTCCGGGACCGGTCCTACCCCTCCCCGCCGGTACCGGGCGCTCGCTGCGGAGCTGCGGGCGAGAATGGAGGCGGCGGCGGCGGCGGCGGGGCCTGACCCAGGAAGGCCAACCCCCCCCCGGGACTGCAGCCCTCCAGCCCCCCCGGCCGGGGCCCTCTGCCGGCAGCCGCCAGCGGGTGCCCCCCAAAAAACCCAAAACCACCTCCCGCGGACCCCCGATATCACCCCAAGGGGCATTTGCGGCTCAGCTCTGGAGCCCTGCAAGCTCCAAACATTCCCCCCCCCCGTTACCCCCCCGCCAAACCACCCCCTGGGGTCCCCCCAACATCCCCCTAAGGGGTATTTGGAGTCCTGCAAGCTCCACATGTCCCCCTGCATTCCCCCCTCCCCCCCGTTACCCCCCCAAAAACACCTCGCAGGGACCCCTGTAACCCCCCCAAAGGGTATTTGGAGTCCTGCAAGCTCCAAACGTCCCCCCCTCAAACACCTCCTGGGGTCCCCCAAACATCCCACTAGGAGGTATTTGGAGTCCTCCAAGCTCCAAGAGTTTCCCCCCCGCCCCCCCCTCCTGGGGACCCCCCAAGGGGCATTTGCGGCTCAGCTCTGGTGTCCTGCAAGCTCCAATAATCCTCATCCCTTACCCCCCAAAAACACCTCCTGGGGACCCCCTGTAACCTCCCCAAGGGGTATTTGGAGTCCTGCAAGCTCCAAACGCCCCCCCCCCCCCGCATCTGCACTGCCATCCCCCCAAAACCACCTCCCAGGACCCCCCCACCATCCCCCTAAGGGGTATTTGGAGGCCTGCAAGCTCCAAAGGTTCCCCCCCCAAAAAAAACCCCCACCTCCCAGGGACCCCCAACACCACCCCAAGGGGTCTTTGTGGCTCAGCTCTGGAGTCCTGCAAGCTCCAAGCATCCCCCCCCCCCCCCCAACACCTCCCGGGGACCCCTCACTATCCCCCCAGGCTGAGAACTGACCACTCATCACACCAGTGAGAAGCTCCATCACCCCCTGCCTGGGCTGGGGACCAAGTGCCTTTGGGACCCCTCCCGTGTCCCCTCCCATCCCCAAATCCCCCAATTGCCACACCCTCATCCCACCACTTCCTCCCCGTGCTCCCTAAAATTACTCGTCAATGACCCATGGCAATAAAAGAGGTCTCCAGGAAGGCATCCAACCAACAGCTTCAGGAATAATCCATTTATTTCAGCATAAACGTGCGAAGGGGAGCACAATTTTCGGGATGGGAACGACGCTAAATCTCATAATTCACGAATATTGGGCTCAAATTAATGATAATCAACAGCTAAGAGATAATGATTATGATTAAGGGGCTTGGAGGTGTCCAAATTCCCCGATCCCATCATCCTCGTTAAGTATCGTCTGGATGAAGAAGCACCCCAAAATGGGGGACAACCATCCCCAAATGGGGAGCAACCATCCCAAAATGGATTCCCACCATCCCAAAATGGGGGGGGCAACCATCCCAAAATGGATTCCCACCATCCCAAAATGGGGGGGGACCATCCCAAAATGGATTTCCACCATCCCCAAATGGATTCCTATCATCCCAAAATCGATTCCCACCACTGGCGCTTGACTATTTTTTTTTTTAACATATTCTTGGAATTTGTCTCGGTTTTTCTGCTGTTTTTAAAGTTGAAGCCGCAGTAAAGCTTCAGTCACATTCGCTGTTATGGTGGTGGCTCCACATGTAGACGATAACACGGTTGGAAACAGGAACAGCTGTTCCGGGTGTAGACAAGCAGCATCTCAGGGGGGTTCATGGGGCCGTCGATGGGAGATGACTCCCCCAAGGGAATTAAGGCATAGATTAAGGGGTTCAAAAGGAGGCCCCTCCACCCCCGGACCCCGCTCCTGGCTCTGAGGTGCAACCTTCAGCATCTACGTCCTTTAGTTCCTTGCCAGGGCTGTTGTCCATGTAGGTGGACCACAGATCTGCCTTGGGGTAGACCCAAAGACGCAACGGGGTAGGCTCATTCAGAAGCAGCAGCTCATGTAGTCAAGCTACGTCCACATTTCCACCATAAGCAAAGTTTCCCAAGCGCCACCAGGCTTGGAGGTGACATTGAGTGGCATCATCCCCAGCAACCTCATGGATTTCAGCAAGTAGACTTCTGGTGTCACCTTCTCAGGAGGTTGCAGCCTGGATCCACCGTTGGGTCCAAAGGCAACTCAAAGCTGAGGAGAAACATACCTTTGGGCTATCCCTAAGGCATTTAGTAACTCCGTGGTCACCGGAAATTGGATGTTCTCGTTCACGGAAGGTGTTTGGGGTCAACCATGGTCCCGTTCCCAACTTAAGGAATGACAATTGTAAGGGAACAGGAAGACTTCACAGCAAGGAGATAACATCTCGCTTATCGACCGGGACTTTGACATCAAGACCATCAAGAAGTCCCATGGCAGTCCCCAAAGAAGGGGGGGTCCCTGCTGAGGTAGGACATCACCACGGAGCCTCATCAAGGATGAACGAGCAGGTGGCTCCAGTCGTTGATGCCGCTCACTCAACCCATCTTAAGGAGCAGTTGGGATCCAGAAGCCTGAGGACCTTCTGCAGCAACAACGGGGGATGAAGCCAACAGCGAGTTGAGAAGGGGGGTTGGAGGGTTGGTTGGGAAGAGTTTGGGAGGAGACAGACTTGGAAACGAGGGAATAAGATAAAATTCAAATGTGAGCACCATCAGAGCCCAGAGGCGTCAACAGGGTGAGGAGATGAAGGGTCACGCTAAGAAACGAGTGACGTAGGAACCCCACGTGGCCAGGAATTCCCTAATCCTGGGCTCAAATCAATATCTGGCTGCGCAAAGACTCACATGGCCGTGGTCATCAGGTGGGACACGGGGCACCTCTTCGGAGCAGCAGCTTGGACCAGGCCGATGGACTTGGGGCATCTCAAATTATTCTATTGTGGGGTGGCGGAAGGACCATCCGGGCTCATTCCTTGATCGCCACATCCTACCTCCCCTCCCACTCTGGGCTGGGTCTTTCCTCTCGGCATGTGGTGCTCAGATGCATCGCGCAGGGCAAGGCCAGCCCTGGTCCTCCTGTGGATCTCCTGGTGCCTCGTACGGTGGGAGGCCTGGCGGAAGGTTTTCTTGCAGATGGGGCAGGAATAGGGTTTTTCTCCTGTGTGGATTCGTTGGTGGGTGATGAGGAGGAAATTTGAGTGGAAATTTTTCCCGCAGTCGGAGCATCTGTAAGGTCTCCCCTCGGTGTGGAACCTCTGGTGCTTCAGGAGAGCCGCGATGGCGCCAAAACATTCCCCACAGCTGGGACACTTAAAGGGTTTCTCCTCGGTGTGGCTCCTCCGGTGTCTCCGGAGGGTTGAGCTGTCGTTGTAGCATTTCTCGCAGTCGGGACACTTGAAGGGTCTCTCCCCTGAGTGGATTCGTTGGTGTTTCAGTAGGGCTGCACTGTGGCTGAAGGTCTTCTCGCACTTGGAGCATCTATAGGGTCGCTCTCCAGTGTGGGTGGCCCGGTGAAGGACCAGAGCTGACTTTGCATGGAAGCTCTTGCTACAGTAGGGGCATTTATAACGTCCCTCCCCTGGGCGGGCTCCCTGGGAGGTCCTCTGCTTCTTCTCCAGGTGGATCTTCTTGTGCTTGATGAGTCCAGAGCTGTCCGTGTAGCTCTGCCCGCACTCCATGCATTTGTACGGTCTCTCCCCGGTGTGGCTTCGCTGGTGTCTCGTAAGGTGGGAGCTCAACCGGAAGCTTTTATCGCAGTCGAGGCAGTTGTAGGGTTTCTCCCCGGTGTGGATTCTCCGATGGGCAACGAGGTCTGAACTCATGATGAAGCCCTTCCCACACTCGGGGCACTGGTAGGGCTTCTCCCCAGTATGGACCCGCTGGTGAACGATGAGGGTCGATCTCCGGTTGAAGCCCTTCCCGCAAACAGAACACTTGAAGGGTTTCTCTCCCGTATGGATCCGCTGGTGAATGGTCAGGTACCGTCTCAAGCTGAAGTTCTTCCCGCACGCGAGGCACTGGAAAGGGTTGTCCGTGCTATGGGTGGCTTCGTGGGCCAGCAGATACGCGCTCAACTGAAAGGTCTTCCCGCAAACGAGGCAGACGTAGGGTTTCTGCCTGGTGTGGATCTTCCGATGGGTGCTGAGGGTGGAGGTGAGACGGAAACGCTTCCCGCAGTCCGAGCACTTGTAGGGCTTCTCGCCCGTATGGATCCGTTGGTGCTTGTTGAGCGCTGACCCAACTCGGAAACCCTTCCCGCACTCATGGCAGGTGAAGGGCTTCTCACCAGTGTGGATGCGCTGGTGGGGGATGAGGAAGGACCTCCGGCTGAAGATCTTCCCGCAGTCGGGACAGCTATAGAGGGCCTTGAGCATGGCACCTTCTGCCTTCCCAGCGATGTTCTTCCCACTCTTGCTGCAGCTGTAGGTCCTCTTGGCTGCACGGCTCCCACGGCGGGCTTGCAGCCGTCTCCCCTTCCTTGGTGATGGGCGTCCATGGGAGTCATCGTTTGGTTCTTCAGAGCCTTGTTGGGGCTGACTCCCACACTCGCCCTGGTTCAGCTCTTGAGGGATGTCCACCTCGGGTGGGTGCCAGTGCAGCTCAGACCATACTGGTTCCTCCAGACAGGTTTCCTTTCCCTCTGCCATCCCGTCAGCTGCAGGAATGAAGATCCCAAGCCCAAGTCAGCACCTTTACCAAAGTTCCTGTGAAAGTTTAAGGCTCTGATGCCCAAATCTCACCTGCTCTGCAGCTCCAGTGGTACCGCAGGGTGGTGATGGTGACCCCAGGCTACAACCCCACACCACTGCAGCTTGTGGGGCATGAGGACACAGGAAAAGGGCCATGGGAAAGTGATCTATTGAGGGCTACCAGACAAAGAAGGTCCACGGGGACCTCTGGGCTGAGGAAGCACCATGGTGTCCTCCTCCTCCCCCTGCTGCCCACCTGCCCAAGGGGCTTCTCCTCCGTGCCACCCCTTCCCACCACATCCAGAACCCACCCCTTGCTCTGCTGGGAAGACATGGAGAAGAAAGAGGATGCGGTGATGGGTTCCCATGGTCACTCGCACCCCACGGGTGGGATGGGACCGACAACCACCCCCTCACCCTGTGTCCCAAAGCATCATCAACCACCAGCATCCATCCGGACCTGGCGGGAGGAGCCGTGTGTTGGGCAAGACCCACCCACCACCACCCTGCCCCACATCTGCCTCCCACCCCAACCGCCCCCGGGATCCCCGGGGCTCAGCCCCACGGCACAGCCCCCGTTACCCGCGGGCTGCGGGGCGCTCGGTGGTCCCTGTGGAGGAGGCTCCTCCTGTGACCCGGATACAGTGAGTACTGGAGCCGCATCCTTCCTCCTCTTCCTCCTCCTCTTCCGCCTCCATCCCTCCTCTTCCTGCACCTGCTCCTCCTCCATCCCTCCTCCTCCTGCTCCTCCTCCCCCCTTCATCCCTCCTCTTCCTGCTCCTCCTCCTCCTCCATCCCTCCTCCTCCTCCATCCCGCCTTTTCCTGCTCCTCCTCCACCTCCTCCATCTCTCCTCCTCCTTCTCCTCCTCCATCCCTCCTCCTCCTTCTCCTCCTCCATCTCTCCTCAATCCCTGCTCCTCCTCCATCCCTCCTCCATCTCTCCTCAATCCCTGCTCCTCCTCCATCCCTCCTCCATCCTTCCTCCTACTACTCCATCCCTCCTGTATCCCTCATCCTCCTCCGTCCCTTCTCCATCCCTCCTCCTCCTCCATCCACTCCTCCTCCTCCTCCACGCGTGACTGGTGCCTGCCCTTGGTCCCCTTTCCCCTTCCCCAAAACTCATCACATCCCCCGGGAGGGCCATGGATGGAGCTGGGTTGGGGAGGGATGGGGCAGCGCTAGGGCTCTTGGCTATTCCCACCCACCGCGGGTGAACCCGGGAAGGGGGAAGGAAGAGGAAAAGTGAGAAAAGTCGTGGGTGGAGATAAAAATAGTTTAATAGGAGAAGGAGGGGAAGGGGGAGGGGGAGGAGGAGGAGGAGGAGGAGAAGGAGGAGAAGGAGGAGGAGGAGGAGGAGGAGGAGGAGGAGGAGGTAAGAAGTAGAGAAGGAGGAGGAGGAGAAGGAGGAGGAGGAGAAGGAGGAGTAGATAAGAAGTACAGAAGGAGGAAAAGGAGGAGGAGAAGGAGGAGTAGATAAGAAGTACAGAAGGAGGAGGAGGAGGAGAAGGAGGAGGAGGAGGAGAAGGAGGAGTAGGTAAGAAGTAGAGAAGGAGGAGAAGGAGGAGGAAGAGGAGGAGGAGGAGGAAGAGGAAGAGGAGGAGGAGGAGGAGGAGTGGAGAAGGAGGAGAAGGAGGAGTGATGCAAAGGCCAGCACTCACCACCTCCCGCGGTACGTGGGGATGTCCATCCCGTTCCCGCCCCAAAGCTGCCCAACCTCCCCCCCAGCCCCCTCCTCTCCATTTCATTGCTGGGCATGACACAGTGCGGCTGGGAAGATCTCCTGGGTTGGGTCTGGCCATCTGCCTGGTTGTGTCCCCCCTCCCCCTCTCCTGCGCATTCCCCAGAGCTCTCCGCTGTTCAAGGAATGCGGCATGAATGTGAAAGACGAGCCAAATCTGCCATATTTGATAGAAACACCCCCAAAAAAGCGGCATTTCTGCTGTTTCCTGGAAGAGGGCACATCCACACCCTCGGCTGCACACGTGGGCACACTGACCCGCGTTCATGCCCGTAGGTGACAGAGGGACCATCCCCTATACGCCATCTTTACTGCAGGGTCCTGGCTGGGTTTTTGCCTCCTCTGACCCTCCCAATGCTTTTGGCCAAAAGCTTCCCCCAGCCACAGCATCTCCTTCCTCGGGGTAAAATAGTCCCTGTGCCGCTGGTGAGAGCGGCTCATCCCTCCACCTCCATCGCTCCAATGTCCCCCTGGGAAGCACAGAAGCCTCATCACCTCGGTGAGTGCCACCACTGAAGTTCATCTCGATGGTTTGTAAGCGGGTAAATAATTAACGGTGCCTGCTTTTAATGAAGCAAGTGATGAATAAAATACTTCACAGTGGCCACAGCTTGTGAACCAAGACCTGAGATGCCAACCAGCGTCCCACCAAAACATACCAACCCTGCCTGTCAAGTTTGTCCAACCTTGGGTCTTCTTAACAATCCCGCTGGCTAATGAGACTTTAGAATCCCTTCAGACCCATGGGAGCACCCTGGTTTTGCCAGGAAGGCAGTGGTTCTTAAACATCTCCTTTCCCTGGACCCACAAGTCCCCATGGAGGTGCTGGGGGTCTTGGATGCGATGGTCCCATGGGAAGGAAGAGCCACGTTGTCCATGCCCAAGGCAACCGTTAGTAAATCTCCTCCTTCTTTACCTCTGTGTGCAGGCGCCCATGTGTAGAAGCAAAGAGGGGCTCACACAACTCCTCACACCCCCCCCCAAAAAACCCTTGGTGGGGCATTAGGATCCCCAGACACCCTTGAATATCCTCCAAGATCACCAGGTTCATGGGATGAGCCCAAAGGGGTGGAAGTCCCTATCTAAGGAGGTAACCCCCCCCCTAATTTCATGGCGCGTCACCCCCTGGCATAGCTCCCCGGCCCACTGGCACCTCCTCCAAGTGGGTCCTCTGATGGAGAAGACACTCAGTGCCCACGCTGAACGACTTCCCACAGACCAGGCACGCGTGGGAGCCCTCCTGCCCGTGGATCTGCTGGTGCGTGGTGAGGTGGGAGCTGCTCCGAAAGGTTTTCCGGCACTGCTGGCAGCTGTACGGCATCTCCCCGGTGTGGATCCGCTGGTGCAGGACGAGCTTTTGCTTCTGTGTAAAGGATTTCCCACAATTGGAGCAGGAAAAAGGTTTTTCTCCGGTGTGGGTCCTCCGGTGCCTGGAAAGGCTGGAGTTCTGGGTGAAGCACTCCCCGCACTCGGGGCACTCGTACGGTCTCTCTCCCTTATGGATCCTGTGGTGGGAGACAAGGTTGGAGAAGTCGTTGAAGGTCTTCCCACAATCCGGGCACTTGTAGGGTCGTTCTCCTGTGTGATTTCTTTGGTGGCGTCTCAGGCTGTTTCGCCAGCAGAAGGTCTTCCCACACTCTGGGCATTTGTGGGTCTTCTGCTTGGCACGGGCCACCGGCTTGCTCATGGCTGTGTGGGCGTCCTTCACGCCACCCCCTTGTCTTAAGGGCATCTGCTTCTTCTTGCTCTCCAACTTCTCCTCCAGCACCTGGGGTGGTTGCCCCAGCTTCATCGGAGTGCTCTCGGTGCCTGCTCGAGAAAGACAAAGCCACCACATGAACTTGGGTGAGCGGAGCAGACGAGGGGACAGGGCCTCCACAGGCAAGGATGGAGGAGAAACCCAAGTATCTGTTGGGGTAATGCAAGTTGGGAAGACCCAGGAGGGGGGTTGCAGTGGTGGAGGATGCGTGAAGAGAGGCCTCCATGGCCACAAATGAACCTGGGAAATGTTTTCAGAGACCATTTGCTATCACCAGGACTGATCTATGAACCCCACCTTGCATGGACGAGTCTCTTCCAGTGCAGCTCCACTAGTTGGAGGTCTCCAATCCAGCCTCCTGCTCAGACCAGGCCTATCCCCACCAACAGTTCAACCCAACCTGGGGACAGAGCAAATCCATCCCCGGGGACATCTCCCACCCCATCACTGCTGCCACGTTAGAAGCAGGAATCCCAACACACCCCCACCACTTGCTTCTCCAGGCTGTCCCCACCCCACGGCTCCACCACGCCATCGGACATGTCACGCTAAGCACCCTGCCCAAGGACTCACCATCATGGAGGACTTGCTGATGCCTCATGAGGTGAGACCTCTTCCGGAAGGTCTTCTCACAGTGCGAGCAAGCGTATGGTCTCTCTCCTGTGTGGATACGTTGGTGGGTGATGAGGTCCGAGCGCCAGGAGAAGCGTTTCCCGCACGTGGTGCAGAGAAAGGGCTTCTCCTTGGTGTGTGTCCTCCAGTGACGCAGGAGGACCACGCTCTGCGTGAAGCTCTTCCCGCAATCCAGGCACTTGAAGGGCTTCTCTCCTGTGTGGATCCGTCGGTGTCGGGTCAGGCTGCTCCCCCAGGTGAAGATCTTCTTGCAGTCCATGCACTTGTACACCTTCCCTCTGGAGCTACTCCTTGGTTGGGTGGCATCTTCTTGGAGGTCTTCAGCATATGTCCCTTTGAAAGAGCATTTTCGGGGTCTTCTTGGTACTTGCCTACCTTCCTTATCATCTGGCTGATGTTGAACATCGTGGGCCACGTCTACCTTGGGGTTCTTGGGCTCCTCTCTGGGTCCTTCCAGCATCACCCTGTCCTCTTCCACGGGCTGGGACTCCTTCTTCATCTCACCATCTGTCCCATCACCTGTTGGGAGATCAAAGCAGGGTCAGATGATATGTCTTAAGGGATGTTAAGAGCAGCCACGTCCTCCAGCAGCTTCAGCCTAGCCCAGTACTGCCCAGTACCGTGCTGCCCAGCTGCTGGAGCCCTTCCAGCAAGACCTCCACCCATTCCAGTGGCTTGCTCCAGTAGCTGACACCAACAGACCAGGGGTGCTGACACCCCCAGGCTGACTCCTGTAGGTGGCCCCAAACCATTCACACCAGTCCCCCCAGTAGCTAGCACCGGGTCCAGCGATAGTTAAGGACAAGATTGAAAAATGAAGACAAGTTCAACCCACAATGGCCAATGTGTAGACTGGCCCCCTTGTACTATACCACCAGCTCCTTTTACACCCTTTTTTTGCCTGCCGCCCCTCTTTTCTCCTCCCTGTCCCCCTTCCCCTGCTCATCACCTCCTCCGTACGCGCAGGCCCCCCTCCAGCGCTGCATCCTTATCCGCTGCAAAGCTCTTGGTAGAACTTCCAAGGCCTACTGGCGGGTAGAAGCCCACCTGTTAGCCCGACCGGCGAGGTTTGTTTCTGCTTAGCCTCTTTGTTAACGCTAATTGGGCAGGTTTTATGCCTCTGCCTGCTTGTCTCCCTCCCTTTCCTTATCCTCCTCCTCACGCTCCACACAGCCTTGCCCGTTAGCACCAGTAAGGAGGTCTGCCCTTATCGCCACCTCCCTTATCACAGCATGGGGCGGGTTTGTCCCTGGATGTTCTTGTTGATGGCTTCTTGGTCCAGATACTCTTAAAGGAGACATGTATTGGGGGCCTGGGGGCAGCGCAGGCAGAGGAGCCGTGGAAAAATGGGGGGGAGGGGGAGCTATCAAAATTTGGGGAGCAGAAGGTCCCTTACCCGAGGATGAGGAGCTCTCATGGCTCTTCCCCTGCATGGTGTCCTCATGGGAAGAGCATGGGTCCATGTGTCACCCCACGGCCGGGCAAGGCTGACAAAGCCTCATCCCCTTGGCTGATGTTGAGGGTCCACCTAGGGAGGCTTTGGAGCACCCCCAGGTTATTGGGGGGGGGGCACCCGGCCTCCTCCGTGGCGTTATTTAGGGGGGGACTGGAGGATGTGCAGGGAAATCCCAGCTGGAGGCAGCAAGCAATGGGCGCCGGTGTCCCCCCACCCAGGGGGTGCAGCATCACCCTCAGCCCCGATGGGGACCACCTACACCAGGCACAAACCAGTAGGGAGCTGGGCTGAGCCTGGGGGGGGGTGTGTCCTTATTGCCGACCCCCTCCCCATTACGTTCAGGGCACCGCCCAGGTTCCCCCCATTCCCCACAGGGTGCTGGTGCTGCCGCCCCCCCCCCCCCCTTCCCTGTGGCCCACAGCCTCGGACTGCCCTGCCCATTCCCTCTGGGTGCTGCCCCAGGGGTCCCCCATTACCTCCAGCTGCTGCCCAGGACACCCCACCCCAGTATTTGCGGGGGCTTCCCTGAGCTCCCCCATTCCCTGTGGGGGCTTCCCAGGACCCCCCCACCCCATTACCATCAGGGCTCTGCCCGGGACCCCCCCAGTACCTACGGGGGCTACCCAGGACCTCGCCCCCCCCATTTCCTGCGACTCCTGCTCCGGACCCCCCCAGTACCTGTGATCGCTCCCCGGGACACCCCCCCCATTCCCTGCAGCCGCTGCCCCGCACCCCCCCAGTACCTGCAGCCGCTGCCTGGGCCCCCTCGGTACCTGTGGGCACTGCCCAGGATCCCCCCCCCCATTCCCTGAGGCAGCTTCCCGGGACCACCCCGGTACCTACGGGGGCTACCCAGGACACCCCCCCTCCCCCCATTCCCTGCAGCCGCTGCCCCGGAGTCCCCCGGTATCTACGGGGGCTGCCCGGGACCCCCCCCGGTACCTGCGGCTCCTGCTCCGAACCCCCCCGGTACCCGCGGATGCTGCCCGGGACCCCCCGGTACCTGCGGGCGCTGCCGCCCGGCGGGGACGGCTCCAGCCGGTGCCGGGGGTGCACGGTGGGGTATCCCCGTCCCGTCCCCCCCCACCTCCCGCCCCTGGTCCCGTTGTCCCGGCCCCTTCCTGTGCCTCTGCACACCGAGCCGGGCTGCAACAAACCGGTGCTACCGGAGGATGCTCGGGGCGCGGGAGAGGGGGGGACCGGGCTGGAGCCTCCCGGTGCTACCGGGAGATGCTGGGGCCGGAGGGGTGGCGGGCGGGGACCGGGCTGGAGACTCCCGGTGCTACCGGGGGGAGCCAGGATGGGGCCCCCCCGTTGCTACCAGGAGACGCTGGGGGCAGGGGGAACCGGGCTGGAGTCCCCCGGTATTAACGGGGGATGCTTGGGGGGAACCGGGCTGGACACCCCCAGTGCTACCGGGGTATGCTGGGGGGAGCCAGGATGGGGCCCTCCCGGTGCCACCCGTAGACACTGGGGGTTTACGGCCTCAAGGTTTAATTAAGCCAAATAAAGGATAATTCCAATCAAATGGAATTGAATCAAAGCGCCAGGCACAGGGGCAGGCAACGCCTTTTTCCAGAAACAACCAAATTTGCTGACTCTCGCACAGGTGATGGAAAGAAAAGGGTAAAAAGAAACCAGGAAAAAAAAAAATGTCCGGAGTCGCCAAAAGCCCGTGGGAACATGGGGTTAATGGATGGGATTGGGGGTCAAGGAGAGAAGGAGCAGCTGCCATTTGGCCTTTGAGAAAGGTGGGGTTGGGGTCCTCCAAGAAATGTGGGGTTTGGGTCATCAAAGAAATGTGGATTTGGGGTCTCCAAGAAATGTGGGGTTTGGCATCCTCCAAGAAATGTGAAGTTTGGGTCGTCCAGGAAACATGGATTTGGGGTTGTCCAACAAATGTGGATTTGGGGTTGGGGTCCTCCAAGAAATGTGGGGTTTGGGTCATCAAAGAAATGTGGATTTGGGGTCTCCAAGAAATGTGGGGTTTGGCGTCCTCCAAGAAACGTGAAGTTTGGGTCGTCCAGGAAACATGGATTTGGGGTTGTCCAACAAATGTGGATTTGGGGTTGTCCAAGAAATGTGGGGTTTGGGTCATCCCGGGGTGAGGAACCTTCTGCTGGCAGGCAGGGCTCTTGAGCCGCAGATAACGGTGTTGGACAGATAACAAGAAGCTCATTTCAATGTCACCAAAAAACCATATCTTGGTCCCAAGTTGGATGTCCCAACGCAGGACCACGAGATGGGAGCGAGGACCTGATTTCCCCTAAAATGATGTCCTCGCTCTGAAAAAAATATCTTCCAAAAGCTGGAATTTCAACCTAAACCTGATCAATTCAACCCATGAATCCCAGGATGGAGGCGAGGAGAAGAAAAGTCCTCCCAATTGGTTTCAAGAGTTGGCCTAGTCTGGGGGAGGACTCAGCTCCTGGACATCCTGGACCCACCTCCCAGCTTAGAAAAATCCAGAAATTGGGGGTTTCCATCTCCAAAAAGCTTAGTTTTCCTACACCGGGAGAGTTGCCAACACCTTCTACTTCCCCTGGTGGTTCTGGTGGGACCTTGGCTCCTTGTAGCTCTTCCTGCACAACCTTGGGGTTTGACCTCATGACACGGTCCCCTTGGGGGTTGACCTCATCGTCCCCTTGGGGGTTGATATCATCATCCACTTGGGAGCTGACTTGATGATGTGGTTCCCTTGCGGGTTGACCTCATCATCCCCTTGGGGGTTGACCTCATGACATGGTCCCCTTGAGGGTTGACCTCATCATCCCCTTGGGCATCCCTTTCTCCTGGTCTGCTTTGGAAGCGGCACAGGTGGATGGATCCGGATCTGCACCAACCCCCGTGCCCTGACCTCGTTCTGATGTTTACAGGGAGGGAGCAGGGGAGGGGAGAGGCGGAGGGGGAGGAGTGGGTCTCCCCCACCCGTTTTCACTCTAGCGGCTGGGAAGGGAGCTGATCTGGAAGGGTGCTGAGCACTGTGAGAGGATGCAGGTGGAAGGGTGCTGAGCACCATCTACACTGGGCAGCTGGAAGGGTGCTGAGTTCCCTGCCTGTGGTGCAGCAGGGTGGGTGATGAGCACCATCAGAGGGTGCAGCAGGATGGGTGCTGAGCTCCCTGCCCGGGGGTGCAGCAGGATGGGTACTGAGCTCCCAGCCCGGGTGTGGCAGGATGGGTGCTGAGCTCCGTGCCCGTGGTGCGGCAGGATGGGTGCTGAGCTTCCTGCCCATGGTGCAGCAGGATGGGTGCTGAGCTCCCAGCCCAGGCTCAGGGCCCCCCCGCCGGGCGCACGCTGCGGGTGCTGAGCTGGGATCAGAGGGGCCCTGCGGGAGCTGCCGGTCCCTGCCGGTCCCTGCCCCCCCGCCCCGGCTCGTCCCCTGGGGGGGGGAGGCACCCCCAGATTCGGGGGCGGGTGGAAGGGCGCCTGGGATGGGGGGGGGGGAGGGGGGATGGGGGAGGGGCGCTGCCAGCGGGGATTTTTCATCCCCCCCCCCCCGGGTAATCCCGGCCGGATTAACGGGGGGTGCAAGGGCGGGGGGGGTGTCTGGGTGGGTGTGTAAGGGTTGGGGGGGGGATGCGGGTGGGCGTGCAAGGGGGAGGGATCTGCGGGGGGGGGGAGCCGGGTGGGTGTGCAAGGGTTGTGTGTGCACAAGCGTGCAAGGGGATGGGGGTGCGAGCGCACGGGGGTCTGTGCCGGGGGGGGGGGGGGATGTGTGTGCACGTGCACGCGCGTGTGTACGGGGGGGGCGGGTGTGCAGGCCCAAGGAGGCCGCCAGCCTGCGAGGGGCGGGCGTGCGTGCAAGGGTGTGCAAGGAGCTCCGGGGGGGGTGTGGGGGGAGGGTTTTGGGGGGGGGCTGCTCCCCCCGGGCCCCCGCCAACGAGCGCGCGTGTCACACCCGCACACCCACGTCACACCCGCGCGCACGTGGCCTCACGCCCCTGGGTGACAGCGCGACCCCCCCCACCCCCCAAACCCTCACTGTCATCCCCCCCAACCCCCATCCCCCCCTCCTCTGCCCCCCATCCCTCCCCCCATAGCCCCCCCCAAATCCCCCCCCCCCCCCGCTCTCGTAGGCGGAGCCGGCCCCTCCCCCTCCCCCCGCCCCTGCCCCCCCCTCGCGCCCCTCCCCCACCCACCCGGGTCCCTCCCGCGGGCAGCCCCGGTCTCAGCGCCCATCCCTGTGGCTCCGCATCCCCCCCCCCCCCCAAATCCCAGGGAACGCCCGTGTCCCCCCCTCCCCCCCCCCCCGGTGTCTGTCTGTCCGGCCGTGGCCCCCTCCCCTCCGCTTCCCTCCCC
>BOSO01018548.1:0-38416 GCA_018403395.1 Gorsachius goisagi
AGTACAGGGGCACGGTCACTTCCCTGCTCCTGCTGGCCACACTATTCCTGATACAAGCCAGGATGCCATTGGCCTTCTTGGCCACCTGGGCACCCTGCTGGCTCATATTCAGTCGGCTGTCAACCAGTACCCCCAGGTCCTTTTCCACCAGGCAGCTTTCCAGCCGCTCTGCCCCAAGCCTGTAGCGCTGCATGGGGTGGTTGTGATCAAAGTGCAGGACCCGGCACTTGGCCTTATTGAACCTCATACGGTTGGCCTTGGCCCATGGATCCAGCCTGGCCAGGTCTCTCTGCAGAGGCCCCCTCCCCTCCAGCAGATCAACACTACCACCCAGTTTGGTGTCGTCTGCAAATTTACTGAGGGACCATCTCTTCAACAGCATCACCGAACAGTCTGGCAAACAGGTTGGTTAAGACTAAAGGAAAGCTCAGCAACAACAAGCATACCTTCAGATATTTTATCTCCGGATAGTTTAGCCAATAACTGGGTGTTTCAGTTTATGATACGGTGTGCACAGTTACATATGTCTATGCGTGTCGCACCATTCACACCTCAGAGGACCCTGCTTGCTTCTTTGCTCTGGAGTCCGTCCCTCAAAGACACAAAGCACTCAAACTGGTTGATGTTGTCGGGCGAATCTCATGCTACAGCTTCTCTCAAAGGGATTAGTGCGTGGCAACAACTCATCACCGCCTCCGTTCTGCACAAAGTCAGGCCAAAACACCGCGTTTTGGCATATTCAACTTCAACCGCAGTTTCAAGTTGTCTCTTGCTCAATGGACAATCTTTATTACCATTGCCAGCGCTGCTACCTGAACTTTTTGCCTATGCTTAAGTAATGCAACTGCTCAACAAGCAGGAGCAATCAGAGGTGACAGATTCTTAACGAGCTGCTTGCAATGGTTTATCCAGTCTGCGTGTCAACGGATCAGGAAGAGCCCTAAGAAAACCTCTTCCCAAAGTGGTGATGAGAAACTGTTTTCTTCTGTCTGGGATTATGCACTGTCCTCAGAACACGCGCGGCGATTTCTCATGTGTAAAACAACACAAGGAAAATATTTATGGGTTTGTGACTCTTCAGCTGTCGCCGTGGCAAGAAGCATTCTCAGTTTTACTGACGGAGCCAGCTTCACCACCTCCTTTTGCTCCTCACTCCATCTGCTCCGCTCCTTCCCTCTGTGCACTCCTCTCCCCATCTTCCTCCCGTGTGGGTGCATTTGCCTGCGCTCGGTTCTGTTTTCCACGCTCTGCACCCCCCTGCCTCTCTCCTCCCTCTCCCTACACCAGCTCCTCTCCAGCTTCAGCTGGCCGCTCTCACCGCTGCTTTCGGTCTGCGGCTCCTCTTTGCTGCTTGAAGGCACACCCACTCCCAACCCACCAGCTTGCCTCTCTTCTCCCTGTCTTCAAGTTCTTTGAGTAACTTCCAACCTCGCTGGAACAAGAACAGAAATCAGGCAGCTTTCCAGGGACAACCAGAAAGCTCCTCCTCAGCTACAGCTCAAGAAACTTTGGATTATAGGAACCAAAACTAGTGGGGACAAAGGAAATAACATGATTACCCCATCAGGTGTTGCTGTCCTCCTTTTCTTACACCATGGTTCAGAAGAGGATTCTCCAAAAACCTTCTGCAAAGCTACTTAGCGTAACAGGCTATAGATGTGCTCTCCTGGAGACTTTTATACATTTCAGCTCCGGGTTTCACAACCCCTCATTACATCATTTTGGAATGGGATGAAGAGAAACTGAATTACAAGTGTCCTACGTGATTTGCTTAAGCCTAAGAGGAAGTTAGGAGCAACGTCAGCACCAAACTCCCAGCCCCTTGCTCCCTGTTGTGCTTTGCCCACATAACCAGCCCCAGGTTTGGATTTGCCAAATGCAGCTGGTATCTGACTCTGCAAACTATCTTGTTAAGAAAAAAAAAAAAACCCTAACCAACCAACCAAAAAGTCCAAACCTGGGACTAATGTCAAAATAAGCTTCTTCATGCAAAGATGTCTCAAAGTACCAGGCACTACAGGAATGTTTTCTATTAAACCTAGGAGCACTGACTACCTGGGAAGCTATTTTGTGTTTTAACGCTGCTTCAGCTGCTGTTTAGCAGCACTGAACTGCTCTGTCTGCCTGGGATCTCCAGTGTAAAGGGGATATAAAATGTCCTAGCCTTTGTTTCACGCTGCTGGAAGAACCTGTCTCAGTAGCATTACTTGCTGCTGCGGTCACGCAGCAATTCTGCTTCCGCACGTGTGAGATTTTTAAAACAGGGGAAATAAAGGGGGTGCGCCGTGGGCAGCTGAGAGCTCACAGGAATGATGAAAAAATCCAAATTCCTTTTCCATTTCCTTGTTTTGAACGGGAGGTCGAGCACCGTTTATGAGGTAAGATATGAAATCCCTTCTGGCTTCACCGGAGGCAGACAAGCCTGCGAGATATTGCCTGGGTACAAACCAGTCCTTCCCACCTCTGCCTGTAGCTGCAAGACAACCTGAGGAGCAAGGGCCATAATTTTTTATTAATACCGATTAGCACATTTCAGGAACTGCATAGGAAACAGTTGAGCTAATCCACTTAAATCAATCCACAGTGGCATGAGTTTGACTGATTCCTAGGAGGTTTCTCACATTTTTTTGAAAGAATGAAGCAACTACTGTGATGAAATTCCTCCGACACATCGAGTCATTATCTCACTCCCTGTCAGACACACATGGTGTCAAGGGAATGGACACTGACATTTTCTTCAGGAACAATTATGGTTTCGTTAGTTATGCATTTGTAACCTTTTGTCTGCAGAAATTTCCTTCATGCAAACTCCCAGACTCCATCCATCCCCAGGGGTGACCGTCAGGAGTCCTGAGCTGTAGCTTGCTCTCCAGAAACCGAAGTGCAAAAGCAGATATGAGACTACCCCTTAGGAGAGCTAAAACCTACCTCATGCCATACAGATAATGACTTTTCACCTTTTTCGCCACCATAATGCACTCGTGTCTGGAATGTACAGAATACAGAGGTTGCGTGTTTGTATGTCTATGCCTTTTAATTTGATTTTACGCTAAACTATGCTAGCATAAAGTAATTATTCCAAGAAAAATTTAATCAGACTGTCTAATGAGCTAATGAATAGAGAGCAATTTTTTAAGAACCAAAGGGAGAATTAAAACGGGGTGAAGGAGGATACGGTCTACTAATATGTCGAATGATTAATGACTGAGTAACAACTGTTGATCAAAAAGATAGCTACTTAAAACTGAATTCCTGCTTAACATGTTTAGAAAATGCACTTTCAAAATACTGCACAAGGCTTCTATCAACTGGAAATACATCGTAGCAGAAAAAAAAATAGAAACATAGTCCTTACACAAAACATTGAGCTGCAAAACAGGGCACTAATTTATCTTGTTGGTCTAGGGTTAGCTTTGCATCTTAAGCAATGTTATTTCTTCAAATAGAATTATAGACTTTAGTTATTTCTTTCAAAATCTAGATGCCGCATTGTTACCTAGAGTGATGATTTGATTCCTTAAATTTGGATTTTCACATATTCCAAGCAATCCATAGCAAGTTACTCCTTGTCTCCCTTCTAATGGCCTGTTTTTCATGCCATGATTTATTAGATGATTGTGATAAACCACACATAACTGCACATAGTTTAGGAATTGGATAGTCCCTGAGAAAAACAAGAGTGCTGCTGCATTTGAAAGCCAAGAACGCTGAATTAAGATAATATTGACCCTGCTTGGGGAGAGAACTTACAGGTCTGTGAGTGTTTTTGCAGCCTTAGTCCAGGCCCACCTTGCCCTCACATCTGCCCCCCTGGGGCTTCTGTTGCTCAAGCTCTGCATATTAAATCTCACCCTGCACTTGTGTACATCCCAGTAGATCTTTCCCCTCTCTTGCACTGGTTACGTAGGTTAAATCAAACCAGACCACAAAAGGACAGATTGTAGACTTCAATTAAAAATATTGCTTGGAGACCACAGCATTCATGGGCCGAAGAACCTTGTTCCTCAGCTCAACAAGAACCTTGTTCCTCAGCTCAACAAGAACCTTGTTCCTCAGCTCCAAGCCCACTGAAGACCACAGGAGCTCTCCATTAATTTAGTAGCCTTTGAGGTGGCCCCTATAATTTACACAGCTTTGTGCTGAAGTAACCACAAGCGCGCCACTGCATAGTCAGCCTGTCGTCTGCCTGTTGCTTTGATTGAAACATCCAAATATTTGCACTAAAACATAATGTTAGGTTATGAATGTTAATTAACAAGAATAGAGTGTTAAGGGTTAAAAAATCCCAGTGTGCTACAATTCTCTACTTTTATTCCCTGAAATGTAAAATGAAATCATTAGAGATATTTGTCACTACTACAATTATGAAAACATTGAAGGTAGCGATATTTTTGGGGGGAGAGTGGGAAGCATCTGCTAATATGAAGTATTACTTTGCATTGGTAGCCAGGCAGTGACAGCACTGTAGAAACACAAGTATCAGAGAAGATATGATGGCCCTTAATCGCTCCTGGACAGTAGGATGCTTTGTATCCCACAGCTGCATCAGTGGAAGAGATTTTTGTCTAAAATCATTTTACTATGATGCAAGTAGTCCCGGGGCTTCGCATAGCAGTCTAATCCTCATCACTACTCTCTGTGCTACATCAAATTTACTTGAGGCGCTTTGGATCCATGAAATCAAAGATCTGCTAAAAGCTGTGATTTTTTTTTTTTCCTCGTCCATTAAAAAAAAATAAAAATAATTAAAAAAACCCACCCTAGTTTCAAACTGTAAGCATAAGCTGCATGAAAACTTCGTGGTATTTGCTGACTTGATCCCCTGCTTACACACCCAGGCACTCCCCTCCCTCCTGCACACTCGCAGGAAAGCCTGGTCTCCTCCAAGTCCAACTGTCCCATTGAAAGATTCCAAGTGAGACAGAAGAGTATTCTCAGCACAGCCCCAGCCTCCCACTCACTAATTGGAGGCCATTCCCCATTTTGTGGAGCCTTGATGCTCCCCCATGGAGAACTCGGGACTGTGGGTTCCAGTCTTGGACTGTGGTGACAGCAGGAGAGTAAACAGAGCTGATAGAATTTGACAGGTCTATTCTTTTCTTAAAATCATTCAGTCTAAAAGATTTTCTTTTACATAATCCAAAGTGTTTTCTCATGAAGTAGGACAAATACTGCTCTGCATTTATGGTGCAGTTCAGATTTTATGCATTTTTATCAGAATTTGACACTATTAAATTCGGTCAAATAATTAATTTTAAAGCTGCATTAAAGAAATCACAAGTGGGTTAAAAACTTTAGAGAACTGGGATCTTTGAGTTCAGAATGCTTAACAGAGAATCGAAAGTAGTTTTAAAAAGCAGCTGACTTCTGAATAGAAGAGGAAACTCTTACAATTCCTTTCCTGGCAGTATGATAAATCCTATCTTTCTCAAAAAAAAAACCCAAAAAAAAAAGAGTGTTTTTCTGCATCTATGAGTTAAAGAATAGTTCCCTCCACAAAAAGGGTCTTTGTTAAGGTGCTGTGTTCTTCAGGGCACTGAAGATACAGGCTTAAATCGAAGTACCCAGAAGTCTCTCTCGTACACACCCTTCATTAAATACTGAATAATTTCTTTACAAATATTTACATAACCAAGAAAGCTGCCTAGAGCCAACAGTGCTTTAATAAACAGCAAAAGAGGGTTCCGCAAACCTCTTTCCACAGTGGCTTCGGAGAGTATAACAAATCACTTGTTGAGCCGCAAGAGGCTGCAGTGCAGGGTTTGCATTTTGAATAGAGAGGGGCCGATAGAAGAGTACCTGCGGCTGGCCACTTGCACCCATAGAAAGGGGTGAAGACACCCTCAGGCTGGGAGGAAGGCGATAGCCTCTCACTCCTCCTTTTAAAACAAGAAAATAAAATTCATTTATTTTTTTACTGTGAGAACCCGATCACGTTCTGTTTTTCTGTATTTCTTGGAACTTTGCACCATGTGACAAGATGTAACCTAGCGTAACCCGGCGCACTGTAATTCACGCCGAACTATCCCGTGGCTTCTAACAACTCTTGTAAGCGATAAATCAATGCGTAGCGGTACAGGTAAATCATCAAAGGCTATTGTTCCCACTGATGCTAGAAGATCTTTGACAAAAGTCAGTGCTTTGGAGTACTAGGTAAGTACTCGTTTTAATGAAAAGCTCTTCTAGCATCTATTGCACTTGATTTATCCCTCCATGACCGCGCTTCGTAACAATGCAAAGTGTGATCTGAAAGGGAACTTTTGCATCATTATTATTTAACAAGAGTATCCTTCGCTGGCAACACTTATACAGTAGAGAGAGTTTTCTAGGAGGTCAGCGCAAGGCTTTGGAAGTGTATTTATCAAACATAGTTTAGTATCAAAATACTTTAAACAGGAATGCTTCTAACCAAGTAACGCATTGTAACCGGTCACCAGCTCAGAAATCTAACTTTGAGTGGAGAAATAACGCAGTTAACTTCTTTTTTTATTTTAAAAAAAAAAAAAAAAGAGGATTTCTATACGCTAAGGGAATTTTTTAGGAAATAGCGAGAAAACAACATCAGTTAGCAGGCTGTGACAGTGCAGTGCATATATTATTTTTTTTTTTTAAATCGATAAATGCCTCACCTGTACTCCTGTGAAGGGTGGTGATTTTGCCCTGAATTCCTAATGATTCCTGACATTATGGACGGGATATCACTTTCTATCATCTCCTTAGCAAAAGACAAGAAAACAGAAAGAAGCCCTTCAGGCAGGAGTAGCTATCCAGCACTTCAGCAGCGGGCGGGCAGCAAAACCCAGCTGAAACCCAGGACCCGAGGGAAGCCGAGCCCAACTTGCACCGCCCTCCCCCTCCAGGTGCACTGGGGTTATTTGGGCCAGGCAACGCAGCAAAATGTTTTACGGGGGGGATTAAATAAATAAATAAAAAAGAAAAGCTCCCTCCATCAGGGGCAAGGGAGCGTCTATCGACTGCGGGCACGGAGGGGCAGCCCGGGTGTCGGTGGGCACCGGGAGCACCGGAGCCAGCCAGGACCCCAACACCCCCCCCCCCCCCCTCCCCGCCTCGGGGCTGCTCTTAAGCTGCCAAAAAAGCGCCCGCCTAGCGTTTGGGAAAAGCAAGCTGCGGTGGCGTGCGATGGGCTCCGTGCGCCCCGCTCGCCCCCGGGGAAGCGGGGAGCCCGGGGGGAACCGAGCCCCGCTGCCCACGGAGCTGCCCCGAGGGCGCTCCCGAGCCCTTCGCGGAGGCGGCCCGGCCACCGGCCGGCAGCGAAGGGAGGACGCCCGCGGCCCCGCCGCCCCGACACCCCGCACCCCGGCCTGCCCGCACCTCCCGGCCGAGCGCTGCTTGCTCCTTCCACAAACCTGGCGGGCCGGGGCCCGGGGGCCCGGCCGGAGCTCCGCGGCTGCGGCCCGGCGCGGCGGGGTCTCCCTCTGAGGGAGGGGAGGGGGGGGGGGGGGGGTGCTGGAGCTGGCCCTCAGGGGGATGGAGCCGGCGGCGGCTCGGAGCCGCGGCGAGTCCGCGGCGGGGCCGGGCTCCAGCCCGTTTTTAAATTTCCCTCTCAGGAGCTGTCCAGCCTGGAGCATGCGCGGCCGGGGGCCGCCCGCAGGGTCAGGGCCGGGGCAGGGCTGGGGGAGCGCGGCGTTTCCCGGCAGCCGCCGCAGCGCTGCGCGCCCCCCGCGCCCCCCTAGGCCCGCCCCGCCAGCGCCCGCGCCCGGGGGACCTGGCCATGGGGAGGGCGAGCGGGTTGGGCAGGGGAGTTTTAAAAAAAAAAAAAAACAAAAAAAAAACCCCAAACCCGAACGCAACTTCTTGCAACTTTGCGGAGAGAGGAAGGGGGAGCGGGACCCACCCAGCGCGTTCAAACGGGCACCGGCGGCTTGAGCGGGGGATAAATGTGTGAGGGGGAGCGAGGCGGCAGCCGCCGGCGGGGCAGCTCCGCGGCCGGGGCTTGCGTCGGTTCCCGCTCGGCGGCCGGAGCCCGCAGACCCCGCGGCCCCGCTCGGCCGCGGCGGGAAGGGGTGGGGAGGCAGCGCCCGGGTCCGCCTCTCCCCGCCCGCCGCCGGCGCTCGCCTTCCCCGCCGCTGAGCCCGCCGCGCCTGGGACCGGCCTCCACCCCCTGCGCCTCCGCGGGAAGGAGCCCGGGAGCGGCCGGCAGCCCTGGCTGAGGCGGGCCCGGCGGCGGGCAGCGCCCTGCGCCCGGGGGAGGGAGCCGGGGCAGCCCCCGGGCGCGGTGGGGAGGCTCCGTGCCGCCCGTCCCGCCGCCGCCTCAGCGCTGAGGGGGCTGCAGCGCTGAGGCGTGAGGGAAGCGGCCCGGCGCTGGCTGCGGGGGGCAGAAAATGGCTGCCCGGGCGGGGAGCGGGGACCGCAGCGGGGTGAGGGGGAAGGGTGTCCCGGTCCCCGGGGAGAGGGGACGGCTGGCCCCATGGGCCTGCAGCCGGGGCGGCCAGAGAGGGGCTCCCTGTCCCCCTTGTGGGGCGGGCAGAGGCTGAGGGGAAGCGCTCCTCTCCCTGACAGGGCGGGAAGGCGCCCGCAGAGGGGGCTGAGGGTGGTGAGGCCCTGGGGGTGCTGGAGACCAGGCCTCAGGGTGCCTGGTAGGTGTGGGCACTTTCATTTAGCTAAGTTAATACATAAAAAATAAGTAGGAAAAGGAAGAATTCATTCTGACAGGCACGCTCTTACTTCCTCTTTCACCAGAGGCTTTTTAAGTGCAGTGCACCCATCGGAGAGTGAAGGTGTGAGGTTAGGACAGCGTTACCTCCAGGAACCAGGGAGAAGGGAGCAAAATGGCCGAGCCAAGGCCAAACCCCGTGTCAGCGGAGGGACAGCCCCAGAAACCATTGGCCTGGACTTGCTGGGTCTTTTCTTGAGACCAAAGTTTTCTTCCTGGAAGCCCATCATCAAAACAGGTGCCAACCTCACTTGTCATGAAAGGTGGCCTTTATGTAGCAGCAGTTTGAAATACTTTAACTATACTTGCAGAATGAAAACCCGGAAGATCTCACGAGAAATTTATTTCCTCGTGCTTGACAGTTTACCACACGGTATAGAGGGAGTGAAACGTGAAGACAGGGGCGATCTTTTCTTCTGCTCTTAATGAGAATCTGCTCACTTTGATGAGCATCAAGTCTCTCTCTGTTAATTACTATTAATAGAAATGGAGAGTAATCAATACTTCTCAGCATCAAAGCCAAGCACATCTAGAAAACCAAAAAGCAGAATAAAGAAAAAGTCATGGTACTGCCAGAGCCTAAGGCATAGAGTTTGCACGGTTGCAAGTGTTCCCTTAATTTCAGTGATGTGTTGTACCGTTTTGTAGCTTACTACAAGGTGAACTTCCAGTCATTATATACTTACCTTGTAACTTAAAACCCACTTCTTTTTTTTTTTTTTTTTTTTTTTTAAATGCTTTCCTGTAGCTTAGTATTTGCAGGGAGGGTAATGATAAAACGCGCCATTTCTTTTAGGCTTTCTCGGAATCTGCTGGAGCCATTTTGTTGAACTTTTCGCTTGACTGGCTTCCTTGCAGCAAGACATTCAGTGCACAGATTCGCTTCCCTCATTCAGGTGATTTGCATGCCTCCTGCTCGGGAGAGCCAGATTATCACAGGTAAGGAGTGCAAGGGTGGCTTGTACCCATCTTGCTCACTAGGGGAGCTTAAGCTGAAATGTGAAGGGGTGAAGAGCTTGGTTCTCCAAATGCTTCAAAGAGTACACAGCAAGTTGCAACAAGGAAGTTCTAGTTAAATATTATGAAGAGAGTTTTCACAACGAGGGTAGTCCAGCGTTGCAGCGGGGCACAGAGGGATGGTAAATCTCTGCCCTTGGAGCTACTCAGAATTTGACTGAACAGATCTCCAAGCAAATCCATCTGCATTGGCCCTGCTTTGAGCAGAGGTTTGAAGCAGAGGCCTCTGGAGGTCCCTTCCAACCTGAATTACTCTGTGAATCCATAACGGTGGCATGCAGTACTCCTTGGGAAACTCGCACGTGGATGTTTGCAGGCTGGGGTTTTTGTGACTGTTAAGCAGAGCAGGTGGCAGAGTCTGCCAGTTACCAGCTAAAACAGTTAAAATTATCAAACGGATTTAGAAGCAGTTTCCTCTGTAAGCAGCTCACTTTAGAAGTTATCGTGGATGGGTTTGCTGTTACTTCCATATATATTTTCAGAAATTCTTTGAATGCTCTGTGTTATGTCAGCATGAAGTTTGGATGCAGGTAAACCACAAGTTGATGACCAGATTCAGAGAGATTGACTGTAGCCAATTTTTCCTTGTTTTAGGCATTTCCTCACCCAGTTAATGTTACACTGGAGATGTTATGCTGCCCGAGAGAACAGCGTGAAGAGGAATATTGGTATGTATTGTTTTCTTACATACCTTAGCCGGGTTCCTTTACGTGATTTAAAATGAGAGGATACCACATATGGACGATTGTTGTTTTAATTTATAGTCATGTCTAAGTTAAGGAATAGGGCAAGTTCACCTGACACAACCAAAGTTATTTTTACAGTGAGTGAGTATGAGCAAAGAAATGTGTATCAGGTATTTCTATTCATTCAATTTCTATCTAATTTATTTTGGAAGCATGTAAAATCGCATGCAGATTTTAAAATAATGTAATGTTCAGCAATTAAATTCTTCCTAGTTTGTAGCAAATAAATAGTGCAGTAAAGCCACAGAGGCAAAAGAAGGATTTGCTTTGTAAAGGCATTGGCTTCTTTGTGTGTGAATTTCTCCTAAAATTAGCTCGAATTTCTATAGACTGTCATTTAAACTGTAGTAGCGTCCTTTGGATGTTGAACTGAATTCATTTTGCTACCAGCTGAGGTCATCATAAAACAACTTTGTTTTATTTTCCCCTCTCTCAAGGGTGCTTTAGGAGATAAGTAAAAAAAAAAAATGTAAGGGAGCGTTAAGGAAGCCTCAAACCCAGAGATTTATGAGAACTCTGTTAAGACTGATGACCTCTGCGTTCCATCTAGTCGGGCTGTAAAATCAAAATATTTCCCCCACCTCAGACCAATTCGGACTGGGACTCATGGTTTCTATGTTGAACCCAGCATGGCCAAAAAGCAGTTTTGTGTTTACTCATCATCTTTTTTGTCAAAGGACACGAGCGTGTCCTGACCCTCGATCTCCTCGCCCCTCACTTGGCATGTTTTCTGATATTAGTTTTCATCCTTCTTCAGCTGAGTATCTAAAATGTGTGGAGAAAATAATGATGTGAATTAGGATCAGTGCCCTCTACTTAGTGAAATGGGGCACTTCTAAAAGCGGTTAGTGCTTCTTAAAAAGGAATAATTTCCTTGCACACTTCAAGCCAGCTTTGTTTTATGTGAAAGAGTGGATTCTTTAGTTCCTCCTTTATTTACCCAGTGCCTTTACAATTCATCCCTCCATTCCCCTCAGTACAAAAGTGAAATATTCTATTTACATTTTAAACTGCAGCTTCATGCAAATTCTCAGTCCCTGAACAAGATGGGAAGTACGTTACACTTCATCCTCCTGCCAGTGCACAGATTTTAAGTTTGTGGCTGTATTCTTTCCCTCAGAAATAAAAAGCAGCTATTTCAATTACCCAGAGGTTTTTTTTCCTGAGACGTGTGCATTCATATCTGAATGAAACTAATGTGCAAGTGGATTCCATGCAACCCGTTTTAAACACAGGGAACTTTACAAGCTTCCTCCTTTTATTACAATGCAAAAGCACTGACCGTTTTTTTTTATCTTGGAATACTGTATCGTAACAAATGATACTTAAAAATCATTTAGTGTGAAATTGCAGATTAATCCCATAGGGATGGGGGTTTAGCGCTCGTCTAGCCACTTGGGAGCGTACAGATGGTGAATCTGAGTTGTACAAAAGGCACAATCACTGATTACATGCATGGATGTAACGGACAGAAAGGCCTTCCTCACGGCTAAGGTAAGGAGAATACACTGGAGGTCCTAGTGCCTGGCTTGTTCAGAAAAAGCTGCGCTTTAAAATGCCTTTACTGTTGAAAACTTTCATACTATGTATCACAGACAAAGGGGAAACCTGCTTTTTACTCCCTTTAGGATCTCATTTTTACTTTCTAAGGCAATTAATACTTTTCTTATTCTTTTTTGTTGTTTTGTTTTATTGCATCTTTAGGCAACAAACAGTGATTCCTTTAGAAGGAGTTTGGCAGCTTCTAACTGTCGCTGTCCTTCTTAGTAAAACTAATACCTGCTGTCCTCTATTCAGCAGGGAGAAAGTTGTCTTGCTCTGTGCGAAGCGCTGGTTGTCTGGCCTGGAAGAAATTAATCGTCATCCTCATGAGGATGATATTGCTGCCCTGTATAGGTGTGAAGTTAAAACTGCCATCTGACCTACTCAGTGATGTTACTGTAAAATTCTTAATACTTAGGAACGAAAGCCATCATACTGTGTAATCCATTGCGGTGTGTCCAGGTTCGTTAGGGTGTAAGGTGTGTCGTCAGAAGGAAAAGCTTCTTTGCCACTATCCCAAGTTAATTTTTCTTTCAGTTAAGATGTAGTTTTTAGAATGCAGTGTTACCAAACAATTCTGAAGCTTAGAAAAACACTTAATTGAGGATTACTTCACCTGTTCTCATTATACTTATGTGTGTCTTAGAATTTCTCTAAAATACTCAACAAAACTATGCATTTGATGAGAATTTCCTCTGAGGCTGAAGCCATCTCGCTACTGTACATTTGCAGAGTGCCTGGAAAAATGGGCCTGGGGCTCCTAAATGCCCCTGTAACAGAAATAATACAGAAACATTATTATACGTGTTTTAAGAGCCGGCAGAACCACAAAACCAGACCCACTAGGACACACAAAGCCTGACAATCTGTTTATAATTTAGCCACTTAAACCTAAGCATAGCACAATTTTATCTTTGTGAGTGGACTACAAGAATATTCGGCCTTGATACGTGTCTATTTTGGGGCAAAACATAGTTTGTAGATAGTGTAATTGTGCAGTGCTATGGTTATTATATACAGTATTATGAAGCAAGTGTTGTGACAAGAGAATTATGGTTGGCTGGCGTGTTATCCACCTCTTCAAACAGCCAACATAATTGCTCTTATCACAGGCTCTTAGCAGATTTTAACCCTCAAAATTTCATTAACGAGAAAGTGATCTCTGAGAAATGTAGTTGTAGCCTATTTTTACTGAGCCTCCAGCAAAATAGTTACTATCAGAAGTACAGTGGCTAATACAAGATTGTACAAATGAGAAAAATTGGGACTGAAGCTAAAATTGTTTCCTTGAACCATTCTGTTGTCTGTAGATATTGTACTGTGTATGACAATTAGTATCAGCATGTGCAGAAGGTAATATCCCCTTCTTAAAACATGTGGGTGTGAGAGGATAGAATAAAAACTTATTGTCACCTGAATTTTTAATGTCCTAAATTTAGACAGTGAAGTTAGAACAAATCCTCGTACTATGTAAGCATAGTCTTAATACTTTTATTTTGCATTTTGGGGATAAAATGTATACTTTTAAAATTATCTTTTATCCAAATATAGAAGGAAATCAATGTGCTGATGGATATAACTTACAATCCAGATTTGTCATGGAAAGAGACAGAATACGCTGCAGACAAAATTGCCAGTTCTGGTTTCTATTGCTCTTTTGTAGACTACGGTTTATTTACTGCTGAAGAACACTGCAGAGAATCATGCGTAGGTCTCGCCTATTTCTTCACCATGGTAATGAGCTTTTCCTAAAATAATATTTCTGATTGTTTTCAGTGAATCTCCGTGGATTGTGTTGGGCAGGTAATGACAAGGAATGCTTTTATCTATGCCTACCGTCACATAAAGTTTTTCCTCTTTGTAGATGAAAAGTTAGGAAAGACGATAAAAGGAAAATTTTACAGCTACGTGCTTTCAGCTTTGGGTAAATATACAGCTTTTTTGTGGTAGAAGCAATTAACGTTGGCTACATAAGTACTTTGGGAAATTTGTCTCTGAGGGGCTATTTGTTGCCTCAGTTGGAGGCAAATCTGAGTCTTCAGCCCTTGAAAGACTAAATCAGTTGCTTCACACAGTGATGGAGACCTGGAGCATAACTGATTAGCATCAGAGAGAGCCCAGTCTGGTCCACCTTGCTTCCCAGCAAGGCTGCTGTGTTGTCTACCTTGGCAGAGTGGAGTTAAGTTTCCCCAGTGTGTTACTCGCTGAGCTGCACAGGGTGACAGGCATCATCTGAAGAGCCCACTCTGACCACGTTTAAACTGATATTTCTTACACAGAAATGCAGTGACAAGACAACAGCTAGAAAAAGGCCAAATTTAAAATTTTGCAGAACTCAGGTCTTCTTGATCGCATTATGTTTATTAACCATGGCTAGAAATACTCAAGTTAAGTATTCTTTAAGGTTTCTGGAGAAAAATGTGAGTAACAAATATGTATTTTTTTCTTGGTTTCTATTTCTGCGATATTTTCGGCATATGCATTGACACATTTTACCTCAAATAAAAAATAGTACCCATGGGAAGTCAGTGTAGTGCTCTAAATGTGTGAAGCCCAAATACAGTATGATAGAGGACTTTCATAATCACTGACAGAATGATTGATTTCCATTTTCTTTGTAGCTTTTGTAAGTCTTAGGTGAATACGTAACTAGTTTCACACATGTATCGTACCTCATAAAAGCAAATCTACTTTCCTGCCAGTTGTTCAAGAACGTTGAGTGTTTTCTGGGCTTCCTGGTTCTGAGTAGACGCGTATTTGCGTGACTATAACTCCAGAGGTGGAAGTATCCTGCAGAAACCAACGCTACGGTGAGTCCTTTGAAGTCAGTGAGACTATCCACATGAGCAAAGATAAGCATGTACGTGGTTTTTCTAAGGATCTAGGACTGAAAATTTAAGATCTCTTCTCTTAATGAGGCCGTCATCAAATTAACATAATCAAGAAGTAGTCAGCTCTATTATGTACAGCTTCCTTAGCAGGTATCCTGCTACCTCAGCATCTCTGTTCTAAACAATGTCACAGTTTAGATGAGCATTGCTTCGTGTTTACGTGACACAGAAATCTAATTAAACCATTTCTGCACCTTCCCTGACCAAAATTCTTAATATCAGTAATTAGAAGACACTGCAGTACAGACACGCCATTTCATCAGATTTTAGGCTACCAGACTTAAAACTAACATTTTCAAAAGCATTTCATGGTTTGAAAGAATGGTCAATTAACCTTCGGTTTCCTGTGGGGAACCCTGCAAAGAACTGTCAACAGTTCAGTTTGGAGAGATTTGTCCAGTGACCTACGAGGCCACTAAGTTCACGAATGCATGTAACAGTGTCATCATAGATTTGTTTCCTGGGTTACTATCGCAAGAGAATAAACCAATTGTTTGGCAGTTTCTGCTACAGTACATAGGTGACCAACTGAATGATGGGGAGTGCCCCCGTGCTACGATGCACTCCAGTATAGCCTGTTCAAAACTAGAACCACTCAACAGGAAAAAAGAAAATCTCCGGTATCCTCAAGATGAATGATGCGTCTCTTTCTCTTCCTTCCATAAGGTTCGTTCTTTTTTTTTTTTTAAGATGGGGCCGGGGGGAATTCATCGACTGCCTGCTGAGCTTCTTTGTATTTCGAATTCTCTTCAAATGGCAGCGTAAGAGAAATGTCTGATTATTCTAGTGGTGACAGTCTTCAGATTTAAGTGATAGCAACATCTCACTTTTTTATTCCAAATTAAGGGCATTCTGTGGAGCGATAGAAATCAATTGTGGAGATGCACCTGCTGAAGAGAGGCAGGCAATCCCACTCTGAGCCCTGTAAGAAAGATTACACCGTCAGGCTACAGTGAGCTGATTTTTATTGTCAAATTGAAAAGAAAGGGTCTAGTCCTGGCCATTGCAGTCAAAAGAATCTCTGGTTTCACAAGGAAGGCAGAACAAGCTATAAATAAAATTATCTTCTACATAGGATTTGATACATGGAAATTGAAATCCCGCAGTTGGCATTTGGCTTTGCTTTTACTTCAGAGCTATTAACAGGATTGTAGCGCCGCTTTGCAAGCTGCCTGGAGAAGTGAATTATTTTTTTTTTTTTTTCTTTTTCTTTTACTCGGCATCAGAATGTTATGTCTGGCCAACCTGGCAAATGGAAGCTTGATGTATTTGGGCTCATCTTTACTGGCTGCCAGTTGTGTGGGTTATTTCAGTGACACATGTCCTTCGGTGAAACGAAGTATCTAATTGGAAATACCAGGCAACTCTAAATCATGGCGCTGTGCTGTCGGGTGAAATGGAAATAGTTCAGTGTCATGTGCACGTGGAGTTCCTCCGTTAAATCTGATTTTCCTGGCTTTTGTGATTTTTGTCACAGCCTTAGCGCTTCCACAGGTGTTGCCAGGGTTGTTGCTTTGTGATTGGAACTGTTGACAGTACAGTTTAAAACACTTCAGTTGATCCCATGCAATGCTCCAAACTTAAAATTTTAAGATGTGAAGGAATCAGGAAGGTTTGCTGAGGCATTGTTTGAACACACATCTGTATCTTTGGTTAAAAGTTCATTCATCACAGCGTGCGCTGTTGGCTGAAGTGGTTCAGTTTATTGTGCAGGGCTCTGATGAGAATACATTTTGTCATAGTTTACCCATTAACGTAGGAATGTAGCAAAAAAATAGGACTTCTTTAAACTGAAACATACCTACATTTCAGTGTTCCCTAAAACCAAGGAAATTTCACAACGTATACAGAACGCCTTTCGGTGTGTAATGTTCGGGTTTCATTACCTTCCTTTCAAGTTATGATTTAAGAAATGGTATCGCCTTTTCTCATCATCTTTTTCATTTTTTCATTGTGTTCCCTGAATATTGAGAACCGCTGCCAAAGGTTGTTCATATTCCCTCCAAGTATGCGTAGCAGAGGGTAATTTTTGAGCAGCTGAAGGAATCGGATCATTCATCCTTTCTCATCGTTTTTACATTGTGTATGGGAAAAGCAATTTTGAAGAATTTGGACTACAATCATGGCCTGGTCTCCGGGGTGCAGCAGCTCAGGAGAGCAGACTCCCCTCGGCCTGCCTTCACTGTCCGCTCCAATCCCGCAACATCCTTTGTTGCTGGCTCTGGGCTCCTTGCACCCCTCCTGCTGCAAGGGGAGCACTGGGGGAAGCTGCTTAGGGGGCAAGGAAGTGAGCTGGTGAATAAAGAGCAAAAATACAGCTGGAAGCAAAAGTAAAATTCTTACTTAATCGATTGCAAGTAATGTAGCAAGGTGTGTGGAATACCAGTCACAGGTCTAAACTGGTGGTCGGGAAATGATCTTTCTTTTTCTAGCACTATCGTAGGCCATGTGTATGGTCTTGCATAGTACAGATTTCTACATTTTCTGAAGTATTTACTGATGCTGGAGGTCTTTGCTAAGTGAGTAACTCATTTTTTCAGCATGTTGCAGGAACCACTGAATGCCAAGCCCTGAACTGAGCTAGAGGTACAAATTGGAAATGACAAAACTAGAAATAACCGAATTTACTGCATGGTGTTGAAAATGTAAACTGCAGCTCCTCAAAAATCTGTTGTTTGGAATTCACTAATGACTAATTAGGTGAGTTCTGCTGAACAGGTAGGGCCATAATCTGTTTATGCATGCCTTGGTTAATTCTTCTGTAATATAGATAATGCCCCTTTCTATTACTATGCTTTTATAAAACTTCCAGATACTTTTGATGGAAGAGGCTGCAGAAATGCAAAAGTATCATCATCATTTGCTATTGCAATGAAGGAAAAACATTTAAATTTCCTCACAGAAAAAGATGTAATCATATGAATTCAACTCAGCCCAGTTCTATAAATCCTGATGGTCGCAGTTCAGAAAAATAGGCTCTGACTTTGAAAAGTTGCAGAAACAGAACTGTAAGGCACCTTTTCCAGATCAGCTGCCTAGGAAATGCAGCATCTTTCTGCTATGAGTGCCTTGAACTCCCTTCCAAGTTGTGAATTCCATTCAACCGTGTTTTAAATCTCTGTCCTTCAGTATAGTAACCCACTTTAGATTTCTGCCATGAGGAAGTGGATTTCATTGTTAGGCTTTTTCATCATGCTTACATTTGTCTTTCAAAGATGTTGCATACCCATGAGACTCACAGGAAGAGATCAAGGCAGAGGGATATGAAAATTTCCCGGAATATACCTCTTGGTGTTGGCCAAAGTCATAGGGCTCAAGTGAGAATGAAGTTAGCAAAACATTTGATTCTTCCAGCTGAAGGGTGCAACCATTAATATATTCAGTAATGCTTTTGGGGGGGTTAAAATACACATATATGTGTATATATATTGGTGTATGAGTACAAGGCCAGAGAGATCCCTCTGTAAGCTATCTTCTGCAGTTGACACTTTGTGAAAATATGGATGTGTACAAATATTCTTGTAGCCGTACTCGTACACCTGAACTCTCACCAGCGACACACCGCTGTGCATCCTAAGAGCAGTTCTCGTGCTGAGTGCTGGTAATGCCTGCTACAAAGAACAGAATTTGCCAAAACCTCGGTGCTTCTGTTTTCCCAAGTGCTGCATGACGTGAGCTGGATATACTTCAGACTAGAGGAAATATATACGTTTTTATATTATTTTTTTAAAACTGTGTAATTTCTAAAGATTGTAACTGAAATCCGTGCCCTGTTTGGAGTGTTACACAGGTGCAGAGGTAGTCATGGCTCAGGCTCCCAAAGATTTTCCTGCCTACGTTGATTCCTATCTGAGTATAGCCATTGGGTAGTGAACAGACGTACGGGTCGAGTCAAGTAGGCTGCCACCCGGAGCCTGGGGTGACTGCCTCTTGGTGCTTTCAACCAAAAGACACTGGAGGAAGGGAATAACACGGGTCCCTTGTATTGTCAGTAACCCTGTGTTGTATTCGAGCAATGATGTGTTTGTTGGCCTTAGAGAGTCCCCTCGTGAGGTTCTTGGTGTGCAAGAAGGGAAGTATGAAGAAAAATAACAGGCCAAATTATAAATTTGCACATTCTTTCAGAATAAGTCACACTGGGGAGAAGCTCAAACGCTCAACTGTTCTTTCTTCCCTTAGAAGTCACAGAGAACGGATTTAAAATGCAAAGCATGACTTTGCAGGCCTGTAGGGGGGGAGGGGAGCGGAGGATAAAATGCCATTGGCGGCATGTTGCACGAGCATCGTTAGACATTGAGAAAGATATCATTAGATTAAAAAAGTGTCTTCACAGAGAAACAAAAGGCGAGGCAAGGCACGGCGCGTCAGGATTGCCCAACGCGGACTTCAGAGTCATTGCTGTTGACAATAGATGGAGCGGCAAGCTCTGCCTGGGAGAGGTTGCCCGTTCCAGGCAGGGTCCGAGCGGTGCTAACAGACCCTGACTGTCATTCTAGCCGAATAAACAGTCAACAGGGCTCCCCATCTCCCGCTCCGCTCAAGATTAATTACTCATCTAAAATGACAGCTACTGTCTAGTGCCTAAAAGTTGTCAGGCGCCGTATTGCCCATTCATGTTTCTTCAAGGACAAATGGTTTCATTTCTCTCGGGCGCGTTTCTGAACTTGTCTGGCTGTTCGATTACATCTTTGAAAGTGCAAAAACTGACATTTTTCCTGTTTCTATTGCTGAGGCTGAATAGGAAGCAATCTGTTCATCGTATGTAATGTCTATCAAGACAGCTAGGTTTCTTAATACCTTCAGATTATCTTCCCTGGATTTATTTTTTTATAACACATGTAAAATAAAAGCGCAGCAATTTTGCTACAATCTATGGGGTGTTACCTCAGAGAAATATCGATCCTGCTAAACTCCTGAAAATTGGCACTGGAATATGAAGTTGGCCACTTATTTTTCTAGTTTTCCTTTTGTCTTGTCAAATAGGTTTAACCTTTACACGTTATATGTTTTGTTGGTTCAGAACGAGCAGTTTGATGGTTTAGATGAATTGCAGTATGCGGGTATGTAACAGAAGAAAGAATCTTCTTGGGGTTATTCATGTGCTTTTGGATTTGATTTACTTCCTACTTCCTTATTTAATAACTGGGTTCCTTAAGACTCCTTAAGCTTGAATGACCCATGTTTTGTTGCCGGGTCTATTCCAATGACCCCTGCCAAGACCCCTGCCCCAGTTCGTCTATCAGACAAAAATGAATCTATTCCAGGAGCTATCAGTTCCCATTATCTCTAATTGAGCCTGACAGTTGGAGACAGGCCTCATTATTTTTAATTGGGCCCTATAGTTCTAGAGTTAAATTAAACACAATTTAATGCAGATAGCTCATATACATTGGTATGACAGAGTCAAATTGTATTTTAAGTTTAATGAAACAACAGGTTTTCTCTCCAGGCTTTGCTTTTACATAGCTTTCCTGCTTTGAGCTCTGCGTTATTTCAAACTCGCCTGTTGCATGCTGACACGTACGTTAATTAGAATCTGACCTGATCGTGCACCTGTTGGGCCTTTTCACTACACACGCTTTTATCCTGAAAAATCATCACGTCGGCATAAGGGGGTGATGCACAACTCTTTATCCTCTAATAAGCTCAGACTGTCTGCGATAGATTTGTATGCAATGGTTAAGATACAGTTTCAATCAGATTGGCAGCCACTAGTCATGCAAATGTAAGAAACTCCTGAAAGTTTCCCCAAAACTCTCAAGTGGGAGTTCTAGTCAGAATTTAAAAATTAAGTTACCTCTGTATGCCTCTCCAAGGTATACCTCGACATTTTTATTGCTTTGTAACACAGCATCTGGCCTTTTTCTGTCACAAAGCAAACATCTTAAAGGTCTTTTCCAACCTAAATGGTTCTATGATTCTATGATTTTTGTCTCTGTCAGGCAGTGCTTTTCTGTAACAACACCCCTGAATAAAGAAGGAATCTAACCACGCCGTTACATGGGGAGACGTTCCTTTAAACATGATAAATGGTCATGTACTGAATTTTCATTGAAAAGATACCAGCCCATGCTGATGAAGGAGCCAACCTCGCTGTCCTGACTCCAGCAGTTTTCAGCCATACAAGAGTTTGTAAAATCATCCTCTGTCCTCTTTCTTTGCAGTGTGCTGCAAGACAAGTCAACTTTTGCTGGATCCTTAGCCTTGCCAGAGTTATTGAAGCAGGTAATCCATCAACAATACGCCTCTTTGGATTAAAGACCATGGAACCAAGTTTCCTAAATTACAGGAGGCTTTGATTAAATACTGGATTTTCAGGTGCAACTTTCCCTTTGCACAGGTGAGCTTAACAGATACTTCTTTCAAAGGACATTTCCTTTAATATTTTTGCGTAGCCCCCCCCTTCAGCTTTGCTTGAGGGACAAATAAATAAACTACACCAGTCCTCTAATGAGATGTGATGCATGTAGTCAAACCAGGCATTTTTTTCCACAAAATGTGTAAGTTTAGGAATCCGAGACAAGTAGCCTCCCGTTTGGAACGGCAGGAACTCTAGCCTTCTTAAGAGTTCAAACAGCTTGCGTTTAATAATTATATATTGTGTGTTTAATTAACAAATATTCATGAAAATCATATGTCATCAAGCCTGGAGAAAAAGAACAAGGCTTATGTGATGATTCTGTGGTCACTCTACCTTTGTAACCGCTTTCCTCGGCCTGTCTATAGGCATCCTCTCCAGACCAAACGTCAGTCGTGCCTTCCCTCTCCTAGCTGCCTCTGGAGTTTCTTCTGAAGCATCTTACACCCGCAGCACAGAGCAACATCTGCGGCAGTACTGTGTTGTTTATTCTACTGGACTGAATCTCTCATGTTTTCTCCCTGCGCTGCTTTTTTTTGAACAAAGGTGCCGTGGCAGATGAAAGGTCTGCTCCACCTCTGTTCTTCCCATGGGGAGTCACCATCACTTTCAGCCGGTAGGTACCATTTGACATTTTAATTTGTTTTCAATTTATTGAATTTGCAGGGACGCACTTTATATTTTAGGGCAACAGTAGGGAATATTTTCCATGCTGAAAGTCTAATGCGAATCTCAGGTGATACCGGTGTGACGCACTGCGTCATGCACTTCTCCCACCCACAGATCTCCAGGGAACGCTGCTCCGCTCCAGCGTCCCCAGGCCCCAGCGTTTCCTGACACCCATCACCCTGACACTCATTTCCAGCAAGTTCAGTTCCTTCTCTCCCAGGACGTGGCGTCCTCCTCCAGAGGTGCAGCCACACCACACAGAACTCCTCAAGCCACCCCGTCTTCCTCCCCCGCAAATTTGGTGGGGTCAGGGATGGGAAGCTGGAGGGGGGGTAGCTCAGTCGGGTGGGAAACCGGTATGGGTGCGTGGGATAGAGGTTGGCAGGGAGAGAAACCAGTGCTAGAGAGAAGAAAGGAGGAGTCAGAGCAGAAGCTTGCAAGGGATGAGGCGATGACAGCACTCAGACTGCTGGGCAGAATTTCTTTTCCCCTGTTCTAGAGAGAAAATGGTGTGTGTGTGTGTGTGTGTATAATTTCTTGCCCAAATATTTTTAATTGAAGTAAAAATAGTTACCAAAAATAGTATTTTTTTTCAGTTCAACCAGTCACCTGAAGGTATATCCGATAGTGCCTCCGGAATTAATTTTTCATGCCCACATTCAGTATGCACATGCTACTTTAGACATAGCTAAATGCATGAGCTTCTCAGCAATTCTACTCATTAGCTATTTTTGTTAGCTTTAGCTTGGCCAGCAGAAAACCCCCCTTTTCCTAGCACTGCAGGAGGTCCCTGCTGTGACAGGCTAAAATACCAAAAGATACAAGGGGTCTGTCATATGCTGTTGTCCTTTTGATTGAACTTGGAGAGAAAAGGCTTTTGTATAGTTTGTGGCCAGTTAGCCAGCACACTCCTAATATTATAGGCACAGATTTAGTGACCTGCGTGAGAAGTGAGATTGGAATGGATTTATTACAGCTTTCCATGCCCCTAGAAACCATGTATCCATGTTTGGGATTTTTAATGGCTTTCTTGTACATTAGCATTTGGGCACTGCAGAACGATTTTTGTCTGGGTATTCACGGCATCCGTGTGAGGCAGGGGAAGCATGGTCATTCCTATTTTACAGGTGGGGAAGGGAGGCTTTGAGGGGGTATTTATGTGATAAAGTACAATGCTATGGGAGGATTGAGAGGAGGTAGACTTAAGTGGCTTGGATGCTGGAAAGCAGGCTGGTTTGTAGGGGTTTTAGACACGTGCTTGCTTTGTACAGGGTTATCCTGTGTGCAGTAGGTGTTTTCTTGGTAAATTCACACCAGAGGCTTGTGGCCCAGCACAGAGCTGCATTCAGGTGTCACAAATCCTGACCCACTGCGTCAGTCCTCTGGCTGTGCAGACAGCAGCTCCCTAGATGGGTAAATTACAGCTTCGCTTATTAAACCATAATAAATGGATTCATCATTCCCAGTTATTATCAGAACATACTTGAAAATCAAATCTTGCCAGTCTGTTTAAGCCACCTGGTTTTGTTTCTGTCATCACAAAACCGTGCCTTGCCTGCCGAGCGCTCCTGCGGGTGCCCGGCGGGAGAGTTTGCGCACAGCAGTTCACGCTGGAGCCGCTGGCTCCCGAGCTGGCATGCGTGGAGCCGGCAGAAAGCTTCCAGGGATGAGAGACACCTCCCCTGGGAGCATAATGACCCCTTTCAGCTACAGAGCTAAAAGCTTCTCCCATCACCCCCACTATGGTTAGCAGAAGAACAAAGTTAACAAAAATATTACTTTCATATTTGTTGTACTAATTAACTTCTGTGTGTTCCAGGACTCCAGTCAAGTCACAGCGTTGCTTGCTTGGTACATTTCTGTCTGAATGCTTCCCACTTTAGGGTGAGACTTTAAATCCTTGTTCTAAGAAATTCCTCCTGGTTTCGAGTACAAACAGAAGGATATGTCCATTTAAAAAAAGTGAGAAGAGCAAGGGTTCATTGTATTGCATGGCACAGTGAAAAAGGTATTGACAACATTTTGTCAGACATGATTTTTTTCTTTTTTTTTTTTTTTTTTTTTTTTCCCAGAATGCCAAATCCATGAGAGGACCATGAGACCCAGGCCATGGGAAGGTGGATTTTCCTGTTTCAAATACCATTCTGAGCAACGCCAGTAAAAACTCAGATGTAAAACAAGTCCCATTTTACAGGTTGGAAAACTGAGGCATTCAGTGTCTTGTTCAGTAGGATGTATTGCATTTGCATGATTTCCCGTTTGCCTTGCGACGATGAACTCTTTAATGGGATGCATTCACAATTTCATGGCTTGTGCAACACCACCTCATTGCTACATGAGGTTCATGGATTGCCATGGCCGTGCCAGATTGATATTCAAGAACTGTAAGAAAAAAATGCTTCTGTTTGCACTGGTCTCTTTTCAGCAGGGTTTTAAAGCTTAAGGCTCTGTCGAGAAGTGGTGTTTAGAGAGGGCACATCTTCTCAGCAGTTAAGTGCAATGTAAAAATTATGTATTCTAATCTTGCAATGACAGAAGAAGTCTTTGCATCTTGAAATATTTGATCTTGTGTGACTGTACGACTGCTAAAGTGCAGCAGGGTTCGGAGATCATCACAGACCAGGGCCAAATTATCTCCTGTTCCCTCTGGGGTTTTTGTCTGCTTTGTTTGTTTCCTCTCAACTGGCTTGAGAAAGAATGGGGGTTATAAACAAAAGATGTCAAGGATTTAATTTAGCTAGTCAAAAAATACCCTTTTCAAATGTTAAAACTGAGGCTGAAAGAGAGGTTGGAGCTGCTGGTTTGAAAAGAGAGGACTTTTTCTCAGTGCTGTGATGGGAGAGAGATGGGTCCTAAGCTGATGAATCTGCCCTGTGCCACCTTCTGGCACAGCACCGCTGTGGTACCTTGTCTGCTAGCCTGCTCCCTTCTTTAAAATTATTTTAATAAGCCACACACAATTCACTGACTAGCCTGCAGTTACGTGGACAAAGATTAAAAAGGAAAATAAAAGTATTTGGGGATTTTTACCAGAGCAGTAGAGCCGTCCTATTTATTACTTGGGATGTTTGGAATGAATGAGCTCGGGGGTGAATAATTGATAACCTTTTTAACACAAGCAAGAATTCAATTAAATATGAACAAGAGGAGGCTGGGCATGCGGTAAAGAATTTCTCTTTCCCTTTTGACTGCAAACAATCCTTTCGGATCTGGTCACTGAAGACAACTGGCAATGAAATGGGTGTGTGAAAGAGGAGGAAACCAGATATTATGTTACTTAAAAGTCATTCATCATGTCACAGGAAGGCAGGAATCTGAACTCCTGAAATAAATAATCGCTAAAGGTGATCTCTCTACACAAAGGCGCTGCGGCATGGAGCCTCTTCCAACCGCTAAAATATCCCTTCTGTAATTAGGCCAGGTATGCAGGTGCTGTGCTCGCAGGCTGTCTGGGGAAGACCAGGACACATGAAAATGATTTCCTGGGTGAGACATCTCTATGAACTGTCTGGAGAAATAAACTTACTGCTCTGTTCTGCAGATGGGAATGCGAGGCAGCGCGCTCAGCTCTTTCTTTGCCAAGGTGGACGCTGAAATAAAGTGGGATTCTGGGTTAAATTCTCAAGCCTGAGTTGCAAAGACTGCTCAAATAGCCCTGTTCCTACCTGTCCGTCATAGCATCTTGACCCCAAGTACAAAATTAATTGCCATTCTGTATCTGTCAGCAAAGAATATGATTTTCTTCTGCCTTTTAATTCCGTGTCTGTTTTTCCCTACTCTGTGCAGAATGATTCCTCAGCATTCACTGCTGAGAATGGATGGCATGAAAAGATCCAGTTGTTATTTTATCTGGTGGCATCTTCAGACTTGTAAATGTCTGACAGAGTAACAGTGCTTTTGTTGGTGGGCAGGATAACAGCACCATAGTGCATCAAACAGTCCAGGCCAGTTCACTGAAAATGTACTATGTGAAAAGTGTAAAAAGACGGTGACTTTGGGATGAGGATGGGCACAAAAGCTTCTGTCAGCAAAAGAAGTGATTGGGAGGGATCAGTCTTACCTCCAAGAGTTTGAGTGGGCATGAGCATGCCTTGTTTTTCCATCCCTTAAAGCACTCAATGATACACTCAACTTCATGCCTAGCCCTACACAAACCGATGAATTTTCCTCAGCGCTTCTGCACTGAAGTCAATAATCACATTCCTATGCTTGTCACCTCTGTATTCCACTCTCTGTCCTTATTTAAGCAGCTGTAGAAATCACGTGAAGCTCGAGGTCTAGTTTTTCATCGGCTCATGCATGTGGGACTGAGCGTGAGGACGGTGCAGCGAGGGTGCCAGCAGAGGTGGGGCTGCCTCTCCTTAGATCTGGTTACAACACGTCAGGACCCTGGAGGAGAAAAAGGGAGAATGCAATATGTGAGCATGAGAGATGAGCCCTCGCTCGTTATAACACTGGTTTGAGTCTTTCTTTAGGGGGATTCTGCATCCACAGCTGTGCCCCATCACAACCAGCAGCACATTGCATAGCGGGGTGGAGAGATCGTGGGGGTCACAGCGACGCGGGGAAGTTAGTAAAGTTTAGTCTGCGAGTTGGAGTCGCATTAAAGATTAATGTAGAGTCTTAGCATCCGTACCTCCTTTGTAGGATATCTGCACTTTTAATTTTTAAGTATGCCTTAGCCTCAGCCTGGGAAGAGAGATAGTATAACCAGGAGAATATACATTATTAACCTTAAAGCTTACAGCTCGAGTCAGCTCCTACAGCCTCTACCATTCGGTTTCCAAACGAGCAGATGAGCACCCACCACCCCGTCTCCAGCACTGGCGTGGTCCGGGGTTGGGCTGACTCCAGGGGCAGTTTTAAAACAGCAGATGGATGCGCTCACTTAATTCGGTCACTCGTAGTTAACATGCAATGCTTATACCAACTCATCAAAGATCACTGGTGCCTGCAACGTAATCGCAAGGAAGATACGGTTTCTAGTGCTTATCTTGGAAAAGCGGCCACTAAGTGTATGCAAGCACCATAGGACAAAGTCCCGGACTCAACACGGTAAATTATTTATGGTACTGTATTCGGGTGAGAACATAGCCTCCTAGCGAGCCGCACAGTGTTACGAAGGACCTTAAACAAGTCCAAAGCACCTTTTGAATGGTTTAGCTGGAATAATTGTTAACAGCATTCAAGATGGATACCCAGGTAACTTTAATTATTAGTGGCTATAGTGATAGATGCCTTGCAGCTGGCTAGAGGTGTAGTTCCGTATGACGTTACTATTAACTGCATTAGTAAATATTTGAGGAGTGCATTTCCATAGGCTGGATGATGTGATAATAATGATTTTGAAATAATATTTTTATAAAGCACACAACTGATATACTTCATTCATAAATACCTAGACTCATTTCAAAACCTTCCTTGGTGCAAAAGCGTGTGTTGCATTTAGCTTGGCCGGTTCGCCTTCAGCGGTTTATTCTTGATATTGCGTATTCATGAATGTTCACTTTCCATCTCTGCTGGCTAATTTAATTTAGTGGACTTTGACAAAGACATTTCTTGGAAGCTGTGACTGGGGTGACATCTCACTTGCATGCTAATGAAGTCTTGACAGAGGAGATGACAGATGGAACTCCAGGATCAAACCAGCTACTTTTTTTCCAACAAGACACTAAAATTGAAAGGTTTATAACAGCTCTTACAAAGTCGGCGTCTGCTGGTGAATTTCTCTTGCCATAGACTGCGGCACAACTTCCAGGGAAAATTCTGTCAGACCGCTGTAGCAATACGGCGCCACTAACACAGGCTGTTTTCTAAAATAGTCCCATTGGGTCTCTCTAAATGCTCAGGATGTTCTGAAGCTGGCCTGTTTGGACAGTGGTCATGGTCTTGGCGCGGCACTCTGCCTCTGGCAATCTCTGTCAAATCTCATCACAAAACCCAGTGACAGTTTTTATAGGACAGGCATCCAGGTAACCTCGACCTTCTTGGTCCAGAGCTGACTCGTAGGCGAATGAATGGCATGGTGAAATTCTGTGATCTACTTGGCAAACATTCCCCTTGCTGCAAAATAACTTGGTTAATCCTGCATTTATTTATTGAGTATCAGTGTGTTGAGACCTGCTCAAGGGAGCAGTGGTTCCTTTGCACCTCCTCTTCTCCTCTTCCCCACGGAAAATTCGGCGGCTGTGTTTGGCAGGGACTCTCGATGCATTTCATGAAGGTCGTTTGTGCAGCAGAGGTGGTGTCCTCAGAGGAACCACGGCTGAACAGCTTCGTGGAGAGCTGCTCCATCAAGCGATTGGGCTGGAGGGAGCCAGCTCGGCACATGAGGAGAGGTTGGCCCTCGCTGGCTGGGGGGGTTGGAGTCAGGAGGGACGCTGGGTCGCTGGGGAGAGGCGCTGAAGCCAAGGTGCTCCCCTGGGAGCAGTGGCTCGGAGCAGAGAACAGCGCTGGGAGCCGGGCCGGAGCTCTGCCACTGGCACCGCGGAGACCAAATGACAGAGCTCGATGCCGAAGCCGAGGAGAAGTAAGCAAACTATTCCCAAATAAAAGGTGACAGAGGCAGAACCTAACATCATTTGAGCTGCGTATTCTGATTCGGAGAGATAAATACAGTGACCAAAGGCAAGGCAGAGGATTTAATTTTTAATTAGCCATAATGAATTCCTTCCACATCTTCTGTCTGGTGAGAAGGCAGAGCGAAAGGAATTAACAGTGGGTTTGCTTCCATGTGTCGCAGTACCAGAGAGGGAGATAGAGGGGCGCGTTTTGGAGAGTTGAGGTCCTGACTGCTGAATGTGGAGGGGATGTGGTGTCGGCCGCACGGCGATCCTGTTAAATCCATGGGGGTTTTGCTTACTGTGATGCCGAAGGGTTTTTTACTCTGCATGCAGTTCTCAGTGTCGCTACTCCAGAGTGCGTGGTCTCGATGAATCCGAGACAGCGGAGCCCACAGTTCGGCGATCCAAACTTATGGATGTAAGCACGGTCCATAGGATGTGACGGGTGCCTTGCCTCCGAGACTTTAAACTGATAATAGGAATGAGGGAATTTCTTTGTAACAATAGTTGCAGAAGGCTTGAAAAGAATTCCTCCTCAGGAAAAGAACTGTTTTATTTTAGCCCATCAAAAAATAATCTTATCTTTCCTTTTTAATGTAGATCTGTACATATCCAGACTTGCTGACAGCTTTTAGTAGCTGAGGGCTTTTGCAACTTTGCTGTGAAAGTTTTCCCTTCCACTGTTATACTGTGTGACAGAGGTTTGAAATAAATTACAGTTATCAGGCAAAAAAAGCCCCAAATGCTCAAAGGAGAACTCCTTTGCTCTTGTCAGATAACCCCGGGCAGCTGCTCTGGCCCTACTGACATTAAACCTGCTCCTTCGTTATTCATCCTCCCAGGAAAAACTGGCTGGCACCCGCGTTTCTTGTTTCAAAAGGCCCAAAGCAGCATTACCCTGCTCCTTCTCCTCACTTTGTCCTTTTGAAGGTCGGCTTTAAATGCCATAGAATCAGCATGGTAATCCTAATGGGATCCGTGAGTAATTCCGCAGGCAACAGCCTCTGGGTACCCTCAGCCCCACGTTTCGCCAACTCCAGAGCTCTGGTGTCGTGAGAGTGCTTGGGCATCCCCAAGCCACCAGCTCCTGGCTGCCGGGACAGTTTATTAACTGGCCGTAACCCGCTGGGGAGCAGCACCTTCCAATTTGCTAAGCATCAAATTCTGGATTTGCAGGAGAGCTGCAAGGCACAGAGGAATTCTTCCTCCTATTTAAAATCAAGCTTTCTGCCGGGTACCACCGGGCGCTGGGCTCGCCGCTGTGGCTGGGCTGGGGCAACGCGGGGCTGAGCAGGGAGGGGGGGATGTGGCCACCTGCCACGGAAATAGAGATTTTACAAACATAATGAAAGGCAAAACAAAGAAAACATTCTCTACGACGTGAGCCGCTGAGAAGCAAACAGCAGCTTACATATGGTTGGGGTTTGGCTTGGCCTTTGTTTTTACCCTCAGACAGGACTCCCTAGCTGGTTATTTACTGTATTAATGACACGAGGCAGAATTGCAGCGAACGGGCCGAGCACGTTCATTACTGAGATAATTGTCGCCGTTTCCGCCGCGGCTGGGGCAGGCGAGTGCCCTGACGGTGACCAGACCGATGGCTGCAGGCGGAACGCAGGAGCAGCTCCGGGCTTCTCCTCGCTCCCTGCCTACGCTGCTTTTCTTCCATGCCCTCTCTTTGCTCAGCACCCAGCAGAAAGGAAATAGTCGGTTCGATTGCCGGGGTAATTTTCATCCACTGTCAATAGTCCTCTGTGAGAAGAGGAGGTCCTAAAGGAGACATGGGTTCAGAAGGCGACACATTCTTCTCCCCCAGCTGCCCCCCCCCACCCCTTTTATTTTTTATATGTAAAGCATTTACTTCTAAATCACTGCGGTTATTTCTATTTCCTCAAATAACACCCAGCTCTAGGTATAAACCCCAAGATAATCAATGTATAAAGCCACCGATGCCCTCCTTAAAAGAAAGGTGTTAATTTTGCATAGCCTTAGTGTTCAAGGCGAGGAATATGCACATTAATGATAACACCTTCTGATTCAAACACGCACCTAAATCCAAGCATTTCGTGTCATCGCCGAACATGCAATATAGTAAAAAGCATCTGCTGATACATGGGTCTTGTATTTGTTAGCCTGCAGTTGTGTTACCGTCTGCCTTCTGACAGCAGTTGCCTCTACTGTGCGGTGAAGGTTTATTTTAAAAAAAAAAACCATCAAGCATTATACACAAAAATGTGCTTGTAGCAGAATAATCCTTTCTTCTTTTATCCTGGCTAAGCACAAATAAAATAACTTCATATAGAAAACATCATCTTTATTCTTAAATACTGCTCGTATATTAAACCCAATCTTCTTTCCCGTGAGAGGAAGGAGAAAGAGGTTTTGCAGCAGCTGCCCCGCAGTGCTCGTGTTGGGAAGGGTTAGAGCCGAGGAGGGATTCATGTCACGTCGCTCCTTTAAAACGGGCCCCTTCGCTTACCTGTTTTCCCTATTTTCACAGGTTTTCCCTGTTTCAGATGATTGGATTTCCCCTCTGTCAGCCATTCCGTAGCCTTTTAACCATAAGAGCAAACAGCTGGGTCACTTCTGCTCCCAGCCCAGCCATCATATGCTTGGAGGGGGCAGTTTTGGTTTTTTGGAAGGTGAGGGGAGGGATTTCCTTTTTTCTCTTTCCTGCTTGGCTTGTGTTAGGCGACCTTCTTGGAGCAGCATGGAAGAAGCGGGTGTAAGTTCTAGAGCTCTTAGTAAGTGTTTTATGCCAACGGGTGCTTTAAAATGAGACTTTCTGGCTAAATGAGGGGGGTAAATTGTCTTGGCAAACTGGGGTTTGCCTTGCAGCGTGTGGCCAGCAATGATTTCCCTCCTTCTCAAAGAAGGTTTTCTGGGGTGTTTTGGAGAGACTGACATGGCCAAGGGAGGAGGGAAGGAGCTGACTTTCACCTGCTTGGAGAAGGGAGGGGTGGTTTTCGGATCAGTGGGGAAGGGGGCTTGCAACACATGCACTGCAGTGCCTGGGAGCTCAAGTATGCTGGGGGAGCCTTGATCGTTATCTAAAACCCAAATCCAGGATAACTGCCCTTTGGTGACCCCAAGGGGGGGGTAGTCCCACTGCATGCAGAATGTTGGAGCACCCCTGCTCCCCTTTTGTACTTGCTATGGGGTAAAAATACCTTGGATGCTCTAAGGGCATCGCTGTGCTGCTTCCTTTTACTTCTCTGTTCCCATCTCCGTAACAAGTCGGAGCGCTCACCTTTTTCTCTTGGTTTCAGAGCCGCAGGCAGCCATGGCAGTTCCTCACCTGACCAGACCCTTCCTACCCTCAAAAATAACTTTCGTGCACTGTAAAGTGTCATGAGGGGTAGTAAAAGTCTTCTGAAGGTGACGCCCAGTCTTTCCTTTACATGCATTTCTCCTGGATTAAGCCCCACCACGCTGCTCACTGCTTAACGCCGCAGGTGGCTGTAACAAATCTGGGCTGGTAGCCCCCACCAGGCTGGCTGGCTGGTGGGGTGTGAGAGGTTCTCCTGGGGCTTCAGCTGGTGCCTTCCAGAAGGAAGCGTTTATCTGCCCTGTTGATAATGTCGTCGTGCTTGACTTCTGAATTTAAATGCTTGTTAGCAAAGTGCTTTGTGTGCAAGGGGGTCCGGGAAAGCTAAAACAATGAGGAAGCTCTGATAAAGATGTTTGCTGCATCAATTTGACGGAGGTTTGCTATTTATTCCCAAGAGCATTGGGAATTGTAGCTGCCTCTCCAGGCTCTGTTGAAATATTACACTTGCCGGTAAATCTGCCGCTGGGTAATGAGTCTGTGCTCGCAGCACCCTCCAAGTTCCTCCTGCCCGCCCGCAAAACTGCGCTCTCGGCATCTGATGCTTCTTCAAGCCTGACAAACCAGGCCCAGAGCAAGCGCACGCTCCAAGTGACCGCGAACGTGTGGGTGACCTTCGCTGTAATTCGTGTGAACTCAACCTTGCGTTGCAGCCTCTGCAAGTTACTGTTCCGTGGTTGTTATCCAAGCAGCCCTTGATTTTTTTGGGGGGGGGCTCTGGTGCAGAGATAAAGGCTTTTGCTATGGGAACTTGAGTTGTAATCTTGTTTTAGACAGCAATTTGTTGTCCCAGGCATCATTCTTCTTGCCTGCTTTCAGTTTTGACGCTGACTTGTCGCCTCCCTCCAGAGCGGTGATTGCCCAGGCCGGCTTCTCTGTGCTTTCTGATGTCCAAAGGGTTTTCTCGTCAGGGGTTCTGTTGGAACGCTCCTACGGGAGAATACCACCACTTATTTTATCCGTGGCCTTCTCCCTGTGTCCAGAAGCGCGTGTTTGGGTGCAGTTTTCCTCTGGTTCTCTCTTCTGACTGTCTTGAAGACTTTCCCCTGTAACGTTGTGCCTGCTTTGCAAATGCCATGATAGCGTGCTCACTCATCTTCCAATAAAACTTAGCGTGCGTTGAGGAGTCACGAGCTTTTGCTGTTTTTATTTATTTTTTTTTTCTCTCTGGAATTTTAGCTTAAGAATTAAGGTTTGTGATTGTGAAAACCAGAGCGTTCAAACAGTGAAAGGGGGACAAGGTACCTTCTGGTTTTCTGCATTTCTGCACAGCTGGGGTAGATGTGGAACCTGGCCAGTGGGTTGGACCCCCTGCCTGCAGCACGGAGAGATTACTCTGCCTCCCTTCCTTACGCCAAGTGGGAATAACGATGTGCTCGCTGTGCGCAGCCCGAGTCCGGGTTGAGACCGAACAAGCAATGATTGTGAATACAGAGGGACTGCAACCTAATCCAGGCAGAGGAAATACCTGTGACATCTCCCCTGTAGCTTGAGGGGGTTTGGGGGGGGGGGGGGGGGGGTTGAAGACTTCATGGAGGTGGCCCTGTCCTGCTGAGTGTTCTCTGCAGTTATGGGAGTAAAATCAAGGTCAACACAGGCCTCTCTTTCTATTCATCTGCAAGACTTCAGAATGCATGGACTTACTGTTGTTTAATACTGTTCTCCCCATAATGTATGGACTGTCAGATACGTGAGGGCTGTCCTCCTCCTTCCTAGAAGCTGAATGAAACTACTCCCCCTGATTTGCAGAAGCTTTAACTCTGAATGTTACCTTTCCAGCTGGAAACCCTGTGCTCTGTTAGCTAGGGAATGCATTTTATGGGGCTTTTCAGCAGTTTATGCTTTCTAATAAGATGTCCTGTTCTGCAATGAATAAAAGATTCAGGATTCATTAAGGAGCTGCCTCGGGTCCAGCAGCTGTAAATCCAAGCACGTCGGTTCTGAAGGACAACTCTGGCATTTATATCTAAAAAGCAATGACTGAGAGCAAGAGCGTGCGGGTAGCATCTCTGTTCCGGCTTGGCAGGATTTGTAGCTTGATTTTTGTTTTTATAGCCTGAAATTTCCCAAGTGCAGTGTTGCTTTCCTCGTGGAGCAAGCTAGCGCGGCTGGGGTGCAGGGGCAAAGGGGGAGTTTCAGGCAGCACCTCTGCTGCGTGCAGAACAAGCTGCTAAAGCAAAAGGATCTTGCCCAGCAGTTGTTACAGGTTTGGCAATTAAAAAGGTATAAAGAAGCATTTTACGCTATAGGTCAGGTGCCTGACAGCGCTGTGACCTGGGAGCACTGGGGCGACCTGGGAGCACTGGGGCAAACTGGAATCCCAGAGGTGAACTGGGAATTTTAGGACGGGAAGGGCAGTTTTTCCTAACCTGGTCCAGAAGAGCAGGCACCAACCCAAAATTGGAGCTGCTCATATTAACCTGACAGGCGATTGTTTTATTGAAGCCGACGTGCTGAATGGGACTCTCTTTAATGATATTCTTTACCTGTCTCATTGTGTTAAAGTGGGGAAAGGGGAAGGGGGGGGGAGAAAGAGGAGCGAGCAGGGTGAGCGATGGCAGGTGGAACCGAACATCAGCACCGGTTTCATGCCTTGAACCGCCCGGCGCAGCCGATGTAGACCCCGCGTAACAAGAAAGAGTTGCTAAGAACAAATCTCTATTGTTCCCCGTCATCTTTAAATGAGTGTCAAAGTAGGCAGGGGGGCTTTGACCGTTAACCGCACAATTTAGCCTGCCCGTTGTGTCCGGCAGCCCCCACCGCCTTGGAGTTTCTCGGATGAGAAAAGGCGGCCTCAGCCCCTTATAAATGGGCCAACTCTTCTCCTTTGTGTGCAGACTGCCCAGTGTGAAATCTGCAGTGACGTTAAATGTTTTCTAATGAATAATTACTGAAAGGAAATGGAGGAATATATGTGTAATGGATTGTAGCGCATTAAAATGTTTTATTTTGGGCACAAAAATGTTGTCCTTCACCAGCGCCGCGATTGTTTCAGGAAGCCTTTTGTGGGGGTTTGATTCTCAATGGATTATCTGTGAGCGCTCGCATTTCAAATAGAAATCAAAAGGGTCCTTTGGCAAACGAATGTTTTTCAAAATGGCAGCCATGAAGCCCATTTAGTATTTAAAGTTTGGGTTTTAAAGAAATGTTTGAACTCCGGAGATTTTCTCACTTTTTTTCTTTCTTTTGATTTATGAAAGTGAAGTGGTTCACCTCGACCTCTCCTCTATTGAGAAAGACAGACAGTCACCCTTTAACAAGTCTATAGCAGACTATGCCCTGGAGACAGACAAGAGGCCTTAGGAACTGTTGGCGTTTCCCTAGGCTGTTGATTAACCTTAAACCCCTCTTATTCTGTATTCTTTTGAAAAGAAATTAGGTTACAATGTGTAAATTTTTCCACAGTATAATTGTATTTATGAATTCTCTTGCCTTGAAAAGCGTGTACAGTAGTGCAAGACGGTGCAAGCTCCTCATTACAGACCCAAGACGTGGCTTTTCCACGGCGCTGCTGCTGCATTTCCAAGCACAGTCAACGTACAGCATTTCAGTTTCATTATAAATGTAAAAGAAGTTTCCAGAGATAGAGGGGCCAGTCTCACTGAAACGGCTAAAAATCGTTTCATCTTTTTGGTGGCTTTGCCTGCAATGGGATGACCATAGCTTGGTCGCTTGGTGGAGAGCTGGTCTGCTTTAATCTGTTTTATGCGTGGTTGTTGTTTATCTGAAAATCAACAGATTTATCTGGAAATCAACAGATTAATACAAGCCACATCAAAGTTTCCACAGCGGGAGGAAAGCATTTCCCTGTCGCCCTGGGCTTGCCGTTACTCTTGGGCGGTGACGTGTTGCTCCAAGTCCTATGGCCAAGCACACAGCAGTACCAACTCTCTGATGGTCACTGAGCCTGAGTTCTCTTTGGGGATGGAGGAATTGGGGTCCTGGCTCCTCCTGGAGCAGATACTGTGCAGGCAGCTGCCTGTAGTCCCTTCCAGCAGCCCTATGGCATGCTGTAATCTTGACCTTGAGGTCATTGCCAGAGTTGAAGGAAGAGACATGATTGCTGGGACCTGTCGGTGCTCTCCTGCTGACCTTGCCGAGCAGGCTCTTGCAGAACGTCATTCTTTCCCACTTTTGACAGTCAAGTGCCATCACTGCCATTTCGGGCAACTTCTCTTTGCCTTAGGTGGAGCAGAGCCCAAGGGGTTTCCCTGTTGTAATCCTTGCGGTGCCGCCGTCCGGTTTTCAGGACTCTTAATGAGCAAATTCCTGTTGCGCATGAGGGGTGCAGGACTGGGTCAAGGAGCGCTGCCTCTTGCAGTAAATGAGTATTTCCAAAACAGAGCTCTGACATCTCTAAAGAAATCTGTGTTAGCAGCGTTGCTCCAAGTTCATCTGTCCTGAGCAGGCCTGGGACTCTCGTGTCTATTTTAAATCAGATGGCTCCAGAGATCCAGAAATCTGCTTACTGCGCTGCATTCCTGTGGCACGAGTTTTATTTGCTTACATCTAGGGGGTGTAACAACAGAAAAACAGGCAAAAAGATCATAAATGTTTGGCATCACAGCAGATTTCCTAGGATGGCAGCGGGAGACGGCGCTGAACAAATAGATGGAACTATTTGAGGAACAACTTGCAGAACTAGTTGAGGAACAAATAGATGGAACTGTTTTAGGATCACCGTGTCCAGCATTGGATAAGGCTCTGAGTTCTGGAGGGGGTGGGAGCAGGAAGCTTTTTTGCGGAGATCGTAACCCAAGTGTGCTCTTGTCAGTAGGAATTGTCTTATCCGTTACTGAAAAAGAATTCTGTTGGGAAACGGATGGTTCTACATAAACTGTCTGTTAAACAGGTGCTTCCTTCTGCTTCTCCATGGAAATCTAAATATTTGGTGGTGGGGTTTTGTGTCGTGAATGTTGTTGTTCATCATCAGTGTTTATTAGCTGAGGATAAGTCAGAAATGCCACTCAGCTCCCCGGATCATACTGGGTGCCTATTTTCCTCAATGACTGAGCCACGAGGTACGAAATCAAATTTTCAAGTATTCCTGTGAGACCAAGCAAAGGTATTTGGGGCTGCAGGAAGGGTTCTTCCAGTTCTGTAGACCCTGATCTCACTACGAGTCCGTTTAGGAGGACACCTTTAGTATTCAGTGAGGTTGGACTCCGGTGTGTTGCTTCTGAAATGTGGAGCTCTTTACAGGGTTGAAAGCATCACCAGGAGGGATGGTTGAACAGAACTGAGAGGTCGCTTGCTGCTGCTCACGGATCGCTGGCTACCCGAACGGAGGGGGTTTGTTCTGTTGATGATTGCTTATGCAGAGAAGCAATCACGGGAAAATATTTGTCATTGTTGTCCTTGACAGATGGGTGGAGGGGGAGAAAGAGCTGGCATCCTGTGGGAGGTGGCAGTGATCAGAGTCCAACCCAAGAAGTAATTTTTGGGGGTAGAAACTGTCGCATATGAAAAAAAGTGATAATCTGTGGAAAAGTCAACCTGCAAATCGAAATGGGTTTTGCAGTGACCTCTAGCGGGGAGCCAAGCCGGGAGCTGCGGGACGGGAGTGAGGAGTCTGTTCAGGGGTGATGTATTTTGTACTTGGATTTGCTCAAATTACCCATCGGAAAGGTTGGAGTCCATTGCTTCGTCTTCAGACTCAGCCTTCACTCTTCCGGCGAGATCTTTAAATCTCACCAAGCAGTGCTGTCGGCATAAACCTCATCGCAGCATGAGTGCTGACAGCGTGTTTGGTAATTCATTAAAGTCAGAGGATGTTAGCATCCCTGCCCAAGGAGGGAGGCGAGCAAACAGCCCGACACATGATACTGGGTGTCAGTGGGCCTTAACTTCAGCCCAGTTAACTCTTTATGGAAGAAGCCCAGGTTGGAGGAGGAGTTGTCGGGAGATGGCACGCCGCGGCTGGGGGACCAGGTGAAGGAGGCACGCATGAAATAAAAACACTTCTGACTCCTGAAACTAGGGTGGTGGTAAGGAAATCCAGCATCTCTGGCAGGTTGGGATGGTTTGGGGGTACGAGGAGGGTCCCTGAGAAGACTTTTCTGGGGATTGTGGTGGGAATTGGTGGCCTTATGGGTGGCCCAAATAAACCTGGAGTCTGGTGGCTTGCATGGCACTTTGCTACAGAAAAGGGTGCTTGCCTGACCGGGAGGGTAAGAGGCTACTTGAGATATGCTGGGTGGGATGGTGCCCGCCTGAGGCTGCCGCCTCTTGTTTGTGTTTGCACGGGTAGCATGGTTGGGTTGGGTTTTTCTAGCACTTCCAAAATAGCGGTGGCATCATAACTGATCCTCCTCTTCCCCTATACCTTAATCTTGTCTGTCTATGGTGTTAGACCAAAGAAACAGCAACAGTTGTCTTTGGAGCCTGTTGAAAAATGAAATTCTGAGTCCCTGGCAAAGATAAGTAATAATTTTGCAAAGTTTCTTTTTTTTTTTAAGCTGTTTTTCAAACTGTTCCTTGCCAAGCCCTGTGTGTTTGTTACAAACTGGTACAAACTTTATCAAAGAAACTCATCTGTGGCTTCTGACCTTAATTTAGGCCTTTTTCAAGAGCTGTGCATCTTACGCATTTGTGTTGTGATCCATTGCAGTTCCTTGTGGTTTCGATG